>JBAMBJ010002334.1:0-23863 GCA_037043495.1 Drosophila recens | reverse complement strand
AATGTTTAATTTTAAAACTAAATTTATTTATTTATTTATTTTCTTAATTTTATTTATTTATTTATTTTCTTAATTTTATTTATTTATTTATTTTCTTAAATTTATCAAACTCAAACAAAATACAAAATAAAATAAACGTTTCTATAATTTTGCGCATCAGCGTATTTACACTTCTTCAGCATAAGACATTTGTATTTAAATTTTGCTCACATTTTCTTTCACATTTAAAATTCACACAGTCGCTTCAGAGTGTATGGAATAAATGCGTATATGTGATTATGTATGTGTGTGAGCGTGTGTGTGTGAGTGTGTGTGTGTGTGTATAGTTTACCATTACCTTTGACGTCATTTGGTGTGCAAACAAGCCATAACCACAACAACAGTTAGCAGCAATTTGTAGTCCGCTTTTGGCTCAAATATTACGCATACGACATGTTGCCCATTGAAAATTCTAAGCTAAGCGAATTTAAGACAATTTTATGAACTGGATGCAGGCTAAAGCTGCCTAGCAAATATCTGAGTATATCCCTTAGCCATAAAATAATAAATTTTTGTAAATACTTTTCATTTTCCACACTCAAAACTTCTCCATATTTTCAACTATTTAAGCTTCAATTAATAAATATTCCTTGTAAAACTTTTTATTTATTGCTTATAAATAATATAAAAGCTTTCATATCGTGCCATTTCACATTTTAATTGGCCAATTATATTGGATTTATATGTCGTCTGCGAGTTTCTCTCCCTTGGAGCTTAACTTATTGTCAATCAAAGAAATATGAGACAAAGTTAATGAAAAAGAAATGCCAGCAAAAGAGCATAAGCAATAAAGGTCAAAGGTTGTTCGCTTTCATATGAAAGATTATATTGAAGGGTCACCAAGTTGATTGAAAGTAAGTGAAAAACTCGTTGTGTTTGTTGCAGTGGAAAATGAAATGTATTTAATTAAAAATGAAATCCAAAGAAGAGCGAGAGTCACAACAAAAGCGAAGAATAACAATAAGAAAAGCAGCAGGCAAAGGGAATAGAAAAGAAGGAGGGACAAACGGGCTTCCATATTAATGAATTAAATTAGAAAAAGAAATAACAAAGCAAGTGAGAGCGTTAAAATATAGAGTGGTTGACGACGAGATACCCTAAGTCGAGCTGTGAGTTTCTAAAATAACAAAATATCATAGTTGATAAAATTGATAGTATTTATTATTTACAGATTTAAGTTAAACTTATTTGGGGGTTATTTAGATTATTTAGTTTAGTTATTAGCAGATTATTAAGTTAATTAACCCATTTTATGCCGCGATTCGTTAAAAACCACTTTTCTAGACTAGTTTGAACCTTCTAAAATCGAATATGAGGTTAAAAATTAAATTTAAGTTCACATTTTTTTAAAACTCAAATTTTTTGAAACTCAATTTTTTTTTAAATTAAACTAAAATGAAATTTTTTTAATTATGGGATGACTAGAGTGAACAATTTCTTGATTTTCTAATTTTCTTAATTTTCCATTTGGAATTGAATACATTGGTTCACATAAAAAAATCGATTTGAAAATTAAAAATTCGACTAGTCGAAAATTGGTAATTTGCCATTAAATATTTTTCAAAAGGGTTTATTTTTTGTATACAATTTTGCAATTATTTTTATAATTAAGAGTCAAATATTTTACTCTTAAAATATGTCCGGAAAAGAAATTTGAAACCTGAAATTTCAGAAAAAAAGTTTATGGATTTCAAAAGCAATTATTATCAAAATCTCTGGAGACTTGTAAACTTACATACATTCCAAAATTGGCATCCCTTTCTGATGATGATGAATATTGTTAAAGATAATAAAATCTAGAATTCCCTTTTTGTAAATTTCAAATCTAAACAGGGTATAAAAAAGAAGAATATGAATGGAGCGAAAGCTGCTTAAAGGGGAATGCTATAGAAAGAGAGTATGTGTGCGTGGGTGTTTGTGAGTGTGTGTATGTGTGTGTGAGTGTGTGTATGTGTGTGTGTATGTGCGTCTGTGTGGGTGCGTGTGTCCTTGGCATGCTAACCACAAGTACTCTTGCTTGGAAATAGCCGAGCAATTGTTGACACCCTCAACGCATTTGTAGTGTTTCCAAGGATATTCAGCCCGGACTAAATTGCGCCGACGACTTTTGTAGGATTTCTCTAAAGCAACTGTTGTTGTAGCTATTTATAAATGATGACAGCGCCATTAGAAACTAGAATACTGGCTTATCAGTAGCACAAAAATTCATTGAAAAACCATTTTAAGTGAATAGAATATATCAATAGATTAGAAAGTTATAAATAATTTGAAAGCAATGTTGGTTGTGAAGAACACACACAATGGGAATCATTATGCCATTAGATTGTTAGATATTTTTTGTATATGCTTGAAAGACTTTAATCTAGATTTATTGGAATTTAATTCCACTTTACCTTATTAATTAATTTAAATTTAAAATAAGTTTATTACTCTCGTCAGTATTTTAACCCTTATAAATATTCCTTTTAGATCTAACCACAGTGCAAAATGCCGCCAAATTCAAAATCGGAAACGGAGCCAGTCCAAGGTCCTGTGTCAGGTCCCGAGCCAGCTCCTGAATTGGAGGCGGCCGAGCAGAAGGCAGATGTAACGACACATTCCTCCATTTTTCGGGAGTTGAAGCAAGAACCACCTGCCGAAAATCAGAGAATCGCCCCCGGGGAATCAACAACGCCAAAAACGACAACAGAGGCTGAGGGTAAATGAAATTATTAATAAATAAATATATTATATTCAATAAAATATATTAATTTTGTCTTATAGAAACCTCTACCACTCCCGTGACGGTGCTGAAACAGCTCGAGAATGTGGGCGGCAAAATAACGGACGATCTATCGGATCGCACGGGTTTAAAGCCTTGGATTGTTGTCACGATCATAATAGTGGTATTCCTGGTCGTCTTTGGTATCATATTCTTTTGTGTGCGAAGATTCCTTAAGAAGCGAAGAACCAAAGATGGTAAGGGTAAGAAGGGTGTCGATATGAAATCGGTACAATTATTGGGATCGGCATACAAAGAGAAAGTAAGTATCTGAAATGCCATCAAATCTTAGTAGTTATTGGGTTCTGGTATGCCATAGGTTCAGCCTGATATGGAGGAACTCACCGAAAATGCCGAAGAGGGCGACGAAGAGGACAAACAGAGCGAACAGAAGCTGGGGCGACTCAACTTTAAGGTGAGCTGTCAATCACTATTAATTCAACTTTAAATCAACTCTGCAAATGTCCTGCCAACACAATAACTTTCTTAATCCCCAAATACTAACTAACCTAATATACTAGATACATTCAAATTGTCAATGCACTGTCGGTATTGTCGTTTTTGTACAAAGGAAACAACCGTCAAGTCAAGTCAAGTCAAGTCGAGTCGAGTCGAGTTCAATCGAGAGTGCCAGTAAAAAAACTTTGCGTACTTTTAACAAACTATAACTTTATCACTTGCTCACAATATTTACAGTATTTTTCATAACTATTTTATATAAACTAATTTTATACAATAAATTTAATAGTTTCATAACAAATTTGTGATATTCAATGTTATTAAAAATACTTTTCATGAGCTTTTATTTAAATTAACCAACATTCTGGGACTTTTGTAGAAATTTACTTTAGGCGAGAACAGTAGTTTGAGCTTTTAGTAGAAAAAGAGCATCAAACTTTCTTGAGCCTTCGTTGAAGCTTTAATGTGCTTTCAAAAAAGCGTTTATTGAGTCAAAAAATAAATTTAACCGAAATTTACATTAAAGCGAGACCATTTGGTCGAGCTTTAAGCCTGAAAAGCTTTAATGTGCAATTAAAAAAGCTTTATATGAGTCAAAGAGTAATTTAAGCAAAATTTACTTTAAAGCGAGAACATTTGTTTGAGCTTAAAGCCTGAAAAGCTTTAATGTGCTTTCAATAAAGCTTTTTATGAGTCAAAGTGGAACTTTTAGCTCCAATCTAACCAGAAACTCAGTTAAATCTTACAAAAAGCTTCTAAATGATTGCAAATAAAGCATGTAGTCGAGCTTTCAGCTTGAAGAAATTGAAAACTTTACTTTATCGAAGCTTTAATGTGCTTTTTAAAGAAATTCAACTCGTTGAAATCTCAAAATAGATATTTTTTATAAAAGTATTGATACAATTGCTACCTTAGAAATGTTAAATACATTCTTTATTTTAAAGATTCTCATGATTAAGTAGAAAACTTTTGAATAAAAGCTATTGAAAAGTACAATATATATTTGTTATTCAAACATTCTTTCACAAAATCCGTTGAAACCACTTACTAAATTAGAATGCAGCACACAAAAGCCCATAATATATTTTCAGCTCTTGAAGTAATGCCAAGACTTTTGACTAATATGAATTATTTTGTGCTCTTTTTCTTTTTATATATTATTCTATAATGTGTATATTGCAGCTTGAATACGACTTCAACTCAAACAGCTTGGCCGTAACTGTAATACAGGCCGAGGAGCTGCCCGCCCTGGATATGGGCGGCACTTCGGATCCCTATGTGAAGGTCTATCTGTTGCCCGACAAGAAAAAGAAATTCGAGACAAAGGTGCATCGTAAAACCCTCAGTCCAGTCTTCAATGAAACATTCACATTCAAGGTAAAAATATATAATATATATAAATATATAATATAAATATATAATGTGAGTTTATCAACTACAGAGTTTACCATATGCCGATGCCATGAATAAGACGCTCGTATTTGCCATCTTTGACTTTGATCGATTCTCGAAACACGATCAAATTGGCGAAGTTAAAGTGCCGCTCTGTACTATCGATTTGGCGCAAACGATTGAGGAATGGCGTGATCTGATCAGCGTTGAGGGTGAAGGCGGACAGGTATGTATTAATTGGACCATCTCAGCTCCACATTATACAAAATACTATATTTGTTTTGTTAGCTTTTACTTTGAATTCCTTGTTTTTTGGGCGGGAGTTTTCTTTCCTCGATGGTGTTGCCACTCTAAATATATATGTAATATGTACTTAACAAAACCTAAATGTGCCTCTAAGTGTCAAGTTTTGTTTGATTTTCATTTACATTTATTTGTTTTATTTGTTTTCTGACCAAAAAGAAACAACAATAACATCAACAAACAACAACGATGAATAATCAAATATCAAAACAACAACAACTGTTGCCTATAATTTTGAATATGTTTAGATTCGTTTGAGTTGTACCACAAAACTAACAGATACAGAAAAAAACTCAAAGCGTGTTGACTTGTGTAACTTATACCAAAGTATTCCCTAAAATAAAAACAGAAAATTGTGTGTTTTGTGTGTATGTAATTCGCATTTCCATATCTAACTAAAAAAAAAAATCAATACAAGACACCAAAAGAACAACTTTGATGTTTGCTTTTGCGTATCGCTCTCTTTCTATCTCACTCTCTCTCTCTCTATCTATCTCTGTCTCTATCTCTCTTTTCAATGTAAAAGTATAAAAACCCCACTCTCTGTCCCAAAGTACAACAGAAACAAAGCAAAACAAATGATAACAAATTACAATAACAATTTAAACAGCGTTAACAGACAGCAAAGTGTAAAACTTTCATTCAACTTTTAAACACACCCAGTTCAAAATGCAAATATAAATAATAAAATCATTTTAACAAATATAACAAATATATTATACATTTTTCTAACAACAATACAAGTTCTCACAATCTTTCATCAACTTTTGCTACTTTTGAAAAGTTTATGAAAAATTGCAAATTTAATTTCTTTGCACATTCTTCTCTAACTTCTATAAGACTTTATGATGATTTTTTGTTTAAACTTTAAACCTACACAAAGTACAACATTAAATACATACTGAAAAATATATAAACTCTTCAATTTCTCTTTCTCCAATTCCCTCCCCCCAAAAAAAAAACAACAATTGTTTTCAATACATACATAAATATATATTACAAAATAAAAAAACTCTTGTTTTCTTGAACTTTTGTAGAAGGTAAATACAATGAAAAAAATACTTACAAGTTTTTACAAACAAAAAAAAAAGAATTTAAAAAAAAACGAATACAAAAAACACATTTGCATACTTGATTTGTTAAATTCTTTCATTTGTTTCCTACTCCTATGTACAACTTGCTCTGTCTCTTTAATCTGTCGCTCTCTTTCAAACACACCCAACATTTCAATATCAATATACCAATATATACACAGACACTGTAAACTGTAAACAGCTAATCCAACCTATGTATCTGTAACTGTATCCCATGATAACCAATTTAAACTATATCCACACTATAACCATTACACTTAAAGAATTTTGCGCGTTGTTTCTCAACTTTCTCTTGTTATGTCTGCATCTTTTCTCGCATCATTAATATTGTAGTTGCATTTTTGCTAATAATTTTAAGAATTTATCAAGTTTTTTAGTAACACTGCAATATTATTATGTGGAGAAAATTTGTGGCATAAGAAATAATTAGAATTCTAATCCAATCGACCGATTAATCCATCAAAATCAGCATGACCCTCGACCCAAAAGGAAATTCTAAAGAAACGCTTAGACACAAATTTTCCACTCAATAACGCACACTTCCACCGTTTATTGTATACATACACACACACACCTATATATATATACACACACAATATTTTCCCTAATTTTTGCACTCTGATTGGAAACTTTAAAGTCCTCAAAAATTTAGATTTTTCTTGAAGTAGAAAACAATTTTTGCACTCGCATTTAATACAAATAATTTAAAATTGGTTTAAATAATTAAATGAATGCAAAGCAAAAACTATACACAACAAATATATACACACACTCACACACTCACTTACAAATACAACACACAACAACAGAAACGAAATTTGACCTAAGAATGCCAAAAACTCAAATTGAAATAATAAAAAAAAAATTTCTTTGGTTAACCAAAGATTTTATACCAACGCTTGAAGTGCCTTAAAAAAATTTAGATTTTTAAAAATGTCCCGAAATTCAATTTCGTATCCATTCGTAACAAAGCAGACTTAAAAGGCTTAAAAAACAAAATGAAGGATCTTTGAGCTTACCTCAAAAAGTATGCTACAAAAAAGTACGCTAAAAAATAAGGCTACAAAAGAGTACGCTTAAAAGTATGCTCCAAAAAAAATTAACTTCTAAAATCTATAAAAATCGACTTCAATAAAAATCAAAAATCATAAAAACGTCCTAAAACTAGTTTGTGTCTTTAAACTTAATGTGATAGTAGAATTTTGAACAATCCAGAAATGCTCCGTTTTTTGTGAGACAAAACTCATGTCTACCTTTGAAAATGTCTTCAATAATTTGGGCAAACAACAAAAAAAAAAATATGTAAAAATTGAAAAAAATTTGAGCTATGCGAATTTTAAGCAAATGGATAAAAATTTTACAACCTCGAATTTCTAACTTAAAAGACGAAAGGCAAACGCAATCAAATGCAAATGCAAAGGTATAAAAAAAAGACACACTATGTATTATAAACTTTTTAATTAGTTTAGCAAGCAAAGCAACTCAAATACATACTCGTATATACATATATATTGACATACCAAGAAACCAAACTGCATGTTTTTGCTTAAATACTAAACTATACTCTTCCGACTATATATACTCTAAAACTAAACTAAGTAATAATAACTACACCTACACAATGACAGAGACACCGACACACACACACACACACAAATGCGACCAACTTGTACACAAACAAATTCGTTAAAGCAAAACATTTTCTTTTTTCAAATTTGCTAAACTTATTGAAATTCTAATGGAACTGCAATTGAAAAGTCTTTAATATACTCTTCATTTTTCTCTTTAATTATTTTTGAACGTATCGCTAATAAAAACAAATAAAAAAATCTATACAATCGTGTCTCAAAATTCACCAAATTGAAACTCAAAAAAAAAAAAAAAAAATCCAAACCAAAAAACTCTACTCTACTCGAACAAAAATTTTGACTCATCTGGAACCATATTTGAATTGCCCGGAAACATGTAAGTATCGATACTCTCCATGGGAGACAATTCATAATTATATCGTTATTTGCTTTGGTTGTTGTCCTCATAAATGTGTTCAAGTTATTTTCGTTGTGTTTGTGTTTCGTTCGTTAAAATACAAATAAATAAAACTAAGAAATACAAAAAAAAAAATATATGAGCTACAAATTAAAGATACATTTTATGTTTTTTTATAAAGGAAAACTGTAATAATGCTTTTAAAAAAATATATAAATAAAATATATATATATTCTTATGTTCCTTAACTGTGTCGCTGTCTCGACCGATATTTGTATAATGCAATTATATTTATATACTTATAAATACATTTTGATTTGCAACTTGTTTGTGTGCTGTAATGTTTAAGCAGAGCTTCGATGACAGTCAAAAACAAATGAAAACAAATGATCAACAATTTATGATTTCTTTACTTTATTTTTAAATTAATTTGGTTAGTTAATTTTTTGAATTTTTGTTTTTATATTACGGTCAGCATAAACATTCACCCAACATTTCGACATTCAAAGTCTTGAGATATTTTTGAAAGCCCATGAAAAAAAAAAATGCCAAAAACTTTCAATTCAAACTCAATAACTCAAATTCAAATCTCAAAATCAAAATCAAAATCAAAAAGTAGCGGTAAGTGACTACTCAAAAACTCTCTCTCTCTCTCTCTTCCTAACTCTATCTCTCTTGCTACCTCTCTCTCTCTCTCACTCTGTTACGCTCGCTCGCTCGCTCGCTATGTCTCTATATAAGATTGTTTATTTTAATAATAATATTAAACCAAAAACAAAAAAAAACAAATACAAGAACACACTTTTTATATAGTCAATACATAGCTAAGATTTTATTAAAATCCCGGGTTAGTTTGTACAAATTGCTGGCTTTGATAAGTGTATTAAGCAATTGGCAATCGATTAGTGTACACCAGATATCGATAACAGAATCGATAGTCGAAAACTGACTGCAAAAAAGCGAAAAGCCCCCCATTTTTATACACCAAAACAAATGCAAGTGGTTCCAGCCAACCAAGGGTTTATATTATAAATATTTTATAATATACATATATATTTAGATAATGCATTAGATAGTTCAACTTTAATCAAATATTGTAATATATATTAACCATTCTTACTCAAAACTCTGTAATGCCTTTCATGTACATATACATAAATATATAATATTCGCTCGTTATCTCTCTCTCTAACTCTAACTCTCTATCTCTCTCAACTTTTTTGATTTCCTTACTTTTGAGGCCCACAGTGCCCATATAGTTTCCTCGAATAACTAGTCCAAATTGTAAATATATATATATACAAATTGAGAATCGGCCAAACTCTCTCTCTCATAATCTTTCATTTTACTTATACTTTAATATATCGGTTTTGAGCTGGGTGTTATTATAATAATAACTATATATCTTTACTATGAACTGTAAGTTTGTGTCTGGAATCCCTTTACAAGAACAACAATAAAACAATTAAACAAACAATATAATAACAACAACAACAAAACAAACTAAACAACAACACGCTAACAAAATGTCAATAAGTTTGTTTTGTTTGGTTTAGTTTTGGTTCTTAATCAACTTTTTGTTTTGAGTTCAACTTACACAATCTTACTATATATAAAAATATACACTTAACAAAAGTCGAAGCTCTATGACGTGCAGTAAATGTGTTTCCATGTAATTATTTTGTTTTGTGTCAATAATTAAACTTATTAATAAATCAAAAGTAAATGAACGTACTTCGTATACCGTAAATATCGTAAATCGTAAATCGTAAATCTTAAATCGTATACCGTATTGCGTACACCCCTTCCCCTGTAATACTGAAATATATAACGTATATGAGATACAATATACTATTTGAGTTTATTTTTTGATTTTGTGTGTATTCAGTGATAAATTAAACTATATTACTTGTTTAAATTGTGTACTCTTGTTTATTATACTATATCGTATTATTATACATATTTCGTATTGTAAACCAAAATTATTGGTTTTCGTATAGACTCTGAAAATTCAGCATAAAGTTGCTTTGTTCAAGAATATGTTTAAAAAAATATCTCTTAATAAACCAGATATGAATTTATAATAAAACTTCAAACTTAAAATTAAATTTAAGGAAAAGTCTCCGAGCCGACTTAAATTTTCCAATATATATTTAGATCTCAAGAAAGCCAAATCCATGTCTTTAGCGTTTGAAATCTATCTCGAATACCTACGAAAAAAATAAGTTCGGCTAAATTTGCTTAACTAAAACTTTCCCATTCAATCAGCTCTAAATATGACAACTACTTGAGCAGTTTTCGAATACATTCAAATTCTTATATAGAACTTAAAAATTGCTAATAATTTCAAAATTAAAATGTCTAATTTTAAAAAAACTTTTCAAGTAAATCGATTAGTCTCACAACATTCTGGGAAATATTGAAACTTAATCCTTATTCAGATAATTCTTCTCGCCTCTCGCGTTTAAAAACCCCCTCGAATAGTTACGATATAAATACATATAAAACTGATTAATTGTAACTCTTTAGAATTTATGTGAAGTGTTAAATGTTGTACATGCGCATTGAGTTGTAACTTTTAGCACTAATCCATTGGAATGTTCTCTTTAATTTGTGTCGCAATTTCCACAGGAAAAGCTTGGTGACATTTGCTTCTCGCTGCGTTATGTGCCGACCGCCGGAAAACTAACAGTTGTCATACTCGAGGCCAAGAACTTGAAGAAAATGGACGTCGGTGGATTGTCTGGTAATATAGCGTGCTACCAAAAGCGTTGTCAAAATGCAAAAAAAAAAATTAAGGCTCATTTAAGTTCTTCGAGTTCAATTTGCATTTTTGGCAACGCTTCAGTGTTTATTCTTATACGTGTTTATAAATTCAATAGCCAAGTGTTTATATGTATTATGTTATTGCTTTGCTTTTGATTTGATTAATGATTTGACTAATTTTGATATTGATTTTAAATTTGTTAAGATCAAGGAAGTGAAATGCAAACGCCAAGGCAACGTTTGCAGAGAGCAAAGTATTTAAATTTTATTCCCAATTACTTTCTTTGACCAACTTTTAAATCTACTATCAAAACCAACTTTAAACCTTTTTCTAACTAATTTAGCGCAAATTTTCGACTTGCATTTTTTAAACAATACTAAACTCTTATGTAATAACGCGTACGCTAATAAAAAAAAAAATACTAATAATAATAATCAACAATTTATCAAACTGATATCATTTAATCCATGGATATATTTTGGTCTGGCAACGTTACCATCTTGAAATTGTGCACAGTTTTTTTGACTTATGCCTGGCAAATAAATAAAAAAAACAAAACAATAAAACTAACAAACAGCAAAATTCGAATTAAAACTGGCTAAATACTCGTATTAGCGGTAAATTAAAATTCGCTTGCTTCTAGCTACACTTTTGCATGTAATCTAATTCGTAATCTAATATTCAACCCACTCGCATCAAGTATACGTATAATCGTATAAAAAAAAGCGAACGTTGCCAGTGAATATATCCGACAAAACGAAAGCCCCGAATTCCGGGGATATCAAGTTCTTCTAGGCTTTTACAAACAAAAGAACATTTTCCAGTATGTTTTCTGAAAAAAATTAAAGCAATTGACCTTTTTGTTCCCATGCTCTTTATGATATTCGATGATGAGACTAATTTAAAAACAAAAACAATATATAACTATTTATTTTTGTGTGTATCTTATGATTTATCAGTTAACTGCCTTGAGTTTAACGTGTTACTGTGTTCCAAAGTAAAACTAACTTAACTTGATATCTAACTATATATCTATCTATATTTGATTTTGAAATTTTCAACCAGCAAACGAAAGTGGAAACAAACATAAAGTATCGTATCTTGGATCAACGCGTTTTTTGCGACTCTTGCGATTTTCCATATGTCGATAACATTTCCAATATAATGAATACTTAAATGCTAATTTTTCGAGCATTTGAGACTTTATTTTAATAGTAGTATTTGCTTTAACCCAATTTTTGGGATTGACATTGATTTTTACTTGAAAAGTTTCAGCTTTCGTTTGTTCAGATCTCTCTTATAATCGTTGTTTTCGTTTCTGTTGATAATCTAACTATTATAAACAATATTCTATATTCAATTAATCGAAAGTTTTTATGTAACGTTTTACTTTATATGTGTGTGTGAAAAAAAAGACAAAAAGACAAAAAAAAATCTGCTCATCAAGTTCGAAAGTTTTTACGTTATTATTATAAAAAGAAAATGTTTTCTTTTTCTTTCTTTCAATTTTTTCTATTTTATAGATCCATATGTGAAAATTGCAATCATGCAAAATGGCAAACGTTTGAAAAAGAAGAAGACAAGTATCAAAAAATGCACCCTCAACCCTTACTATAATGAGTCGTTCTCATTTGAAGTACCATTTGAACAAATACAAGTATGCGAGAATGTATTATACTATCCTATAAAACCACAACTACTACTACTACTACTACTCTACTACTACTACTCTACTACTACTAACTACTACTATGTACTACTACTTACTACCCAACTGTTAACTGTAAACAAAAGCTGTCCCTTCCGAACTATCAAACCAAACCAAAAACATGTTCTAAACAAAGTTTGAGTAACGAACCCGCCTCCACACTAGCCTCTTTCGTGCAATTGTTGTTGTTTATATACATAACTCTATATATATATATATTACATATATGTTGAATACTTGTATTCCTATACGTATTCCAATAACAACAATATCACTCTTTACTCTTAAAACTCTACAAACAAATACAAACCAAAACAATACTTAATGGATAGCCAGAAAAAAGCCAAAAAATATAACTCCAAGAAATTCCAATATTAATATTATATGTGTGCCCCAAAAATCAAAAAACAAAAAAAAACTTAACTTAATTCAGTTAAAAAGTATTCAATGTTCAATGTTGTAATTTAATCTAAATTCGTTAAAAAACAAAATCTTTTTTGCTTTATGTTTTTTTTGTTTTTATATAAATATATATATGATATATTTTACCCAACGACTGCCACGCCCACATTCCGGCTGTAAATATGAAAAAAAAGACAAAAATGCTGAGCGCAGTACGTTGTTGCCCTAAAAGTTTTCATTTACTTTATGTAGTTTGATTGAGAAACCAAATAATTTTTAAGTTTGTGCTTAGCCTCAGCTGATGATTTTTTTCTATATATTTTCAATGTTGATTTTGACACCAGACAAAAAATGACAATTCGATTCGAGTTCAATAGGTTTTGTAGGTCCGCTTCGATTGATGAATCAGTCAATCTGTCAATAAGGCAATCAATCAAGAGAGAGACACTGAATACACAGACACTGTCTAAACGTAGTTACTATAATTATTCGTTATTTTATGTAACATTTTTGAGAGCGCAGCAGTAGTGCGGCGCGCTCTCGCAGTGCACGAGCATCGATAAATCGATAGCAATTTGTTATCGATTAAAAAAACACACTCACTCTTTTAACTACAAATACTACTTTATTAAAAAACTACCTAAAAACTACTCTTTCCATAATACAAACTATCGCAAACTATCGTCAGCGGCGTCAATAATGCACCACAATAGTGGGTACATTATTTTGACACTGTCTTCTGATTTGAATATCGAATAAACCAATCTCGCACCCACCAACCAACTACTACAAAAACTATACAACAAAATACAGTACAAGTTCAAGTTATAAAACACACCACAGAGAAGTATAGCGTATCAACAAACAACATTACATACATTCAACGAAAATAAATGATATATTTAAAAACAAAAATTAAAAGAACTCTGGTTACGTGTGCTAGTCCGAGACCTGCCCCCCCAAAAAAAGTAGTATTCCGACCAAGAAAATATGAGTTGAAATGAAGAAGAAAAAGTTTAACGACCAAAATGGGATTGAATATTATACATTTTCGTTTACACGTATTTAATGAACATTTTGCTTTTTTTGCTGCAGCTTTCAAGTTGACAACAAATATAATGCTATATATGTGTTTTACTATATATATATAAAGAAAAGTAATTTGTTCATTAGCCGCAGGTTAAGACAAGAGATCTATATCTATATCTCATTGCGCATATCACCAATATAAATACCAAAACACCAACAAACACACATAACAGCTAAAAAAAATACCAAATATTTCACATGCTTTTCACTCACAAACAAAAAACTTTATTTTCTGTATCATACAATTATAATTTCTAAAGCCTAGTCAAATGCATGATATGCTTGTTAAAAAAAAACATACATTTTGCAATCCATTCATAATTTAATCCAGCGGTGGGCATAAATCTGAATTCGGGAGCACAACAACAACAATTTTTATGACGGTCATAAATTTAAAGTAACAAAATGCCTCGACTTTTGTGCGACTTTACGACGCCGAATAGGCAGAAGTAAAGTTAGGAGCAGCCGCTGGCTCCCGGAGCACATGCGTGCCCACCGCTGATTTAATCATAGCTAAATACCAAATATCAAATCACTTTAGAATTGTATTTAATGGCGCTTTTATGTAATGCTTGAAAATATGTCGCCCGCCTTTAGATAAACTCCTAAAAAGCTTGTATTTAACTTTTGATGGAATTCTACTCCGCTCCCAACCCAAAAAACAATTCTTCTACTCCGCTGACAGAAGTGTGGGAAACAAGCAAAAATCTGCACAACGTTCTAAAAAAAAAGAGCACAAAAAAAAATATATACATACAATATATATATACAAAACTCAACTGTAGCTGAACTATATGTCTTTTGTAATTTGCTTTCCAATACAGAAATCGTAGTGTCTGCCTGTAACCAGTAACAGTTTTCCTTCCCCGAAAACCCACAAAACAGAACACTGTATATCTGAAATACGACATCAAGTTCTTCTACTCAAAGTTCTATGCTCAACGCATAGCAGTTCCTTATCCCCAAAAAAATAAAAAAATAAAAGAAAGACCGTTAAATTGTTGGAAGTATACCAGAAAATTGACTAATCCATTGATTAATTTTGTGTTTTGCTGGAAAATCTACATAGAAAATCTGTCTTGTTGTTACCGTTGTGGATTACGATCGTATTGGCACCTCTGAGCCCATTGGACGCTGTATACTCGGCTGCATGGGAACCGGAACTGAGCTGCGCCATTGGTCCGACATGTTGGCATCGCCACGTCGACCCATTGCCCAATGGCACACCCTCAAGGATCCGGAGGAAACTGACGAAATTCTCAAGAACATGAAGTAAACGCTACACGGCTGACAAATACAGGTGGGTTATTAAATCGAATAAAAGTACTACATATTTTCAACTGGTGAAAAAGGTTACAGTCGAGCGTCGACTGCAAGAGTCCCTGTACTTACAATTAAAAATAAAAAAAAACCTGATGAAAATAATATATACTATAAATCGTCATAAATCAATGTTAGTTATAAATATTAGTTAAGAGTTATGAGAAACAGGCTATTTTCCATTTTTATTTGATATAAAGTTATTATAAAAATTTAAAATAAAAATTATTGTATCAAAAGAGTTATACTATGATTTAAAAAAAAAACAATTTTTGTAACTATCTTTTAGTTTTGTTTATTTGCATTGAAAAATAAAAATTTTCTTTTATTTTTTTAATAAAAATGAACGAATGACTTTTATTTAATAAATCATAGTTTAAATATTATTTTCGTTACGGTCCCTGTAAAATTAATGCTTCGCCTAATTTGTTAATGATAATCAAAACTAAGATTCATTTTAAATTGATGGAAAAGGACATTTTATAATATTTAGTAGGGATATTCTAATGAAAAATGTGGGAAAATATATAAAAATAAAATCTCAAGTAGTAAAGTACGGAATAAAAAGTAAAATTTTGGTTTCATTCATTTAATTTTTTTTTAATTTTTTTACAGACAAAAGTGTTGAGCATTATTTATAACCTCTGATATATGTATGTAAATCTCTATTCCTAAAAATTACAATTTTAACCCCTAACATACTAGCAAAAATATTTTTTTGCAGTCACTCTTAGAATTGTTTGAAGAATTTTTTGGATCAAAATATTTTTGTAAAATATCGAGAAAAATAGTAAAAAAACACTTTCAAAAAAGTTCTAAATTTTCCATGGGTACTTAATGGGTTAAAGAAATTTTTGTGTCATAAAACGGAAATTAAATGAAAAGATTACTTTAAGAAATCTGCATCGAATCTGTGTTAAAGGTATATTTTTTTTGAATAACTTCGTCCACATATACTTATTTCACTGCGTGTATATATTTGTTTTATGTAGATTTATCTTGCATTGCAGCACACCTATGTATCAGACGCTATGGAAAACGAAAGGAAACCAAAGATAACTCAAGCGAACCGTCATTGTAATCGTATGCATCATCAGCTACTGATCCATTGGATCATTATAATGGATCTTCAAGAACCTCAACAGACCCCACAACAAACAACAATCAATATAAATATCGTAGCCCGCGCAGTTTATCAACAACCAAAATCAAATCAAATCAGATTCAAATACTATATAATACAAGCCTATCGAAAAGATGAAGAACATACTATAAAGAAATTAGAAAATTAAGTTCAAGTTACATTGGTTCATCCATTAAAATAAAACAAAAAAAAAACAAAGCAATTTATTATCCAACTTTGCGCCTGCAATAAATTAATCAACAAAACGTTTCGTATTGAATTGGATTAATCAAATTTATTTCAAAATAATGCAGAAAATTTCTAGTATTTTATTGTTGTTGTCATGAGATAAATGAAAAATCTACGAGTATGTTACAAATATAATTCCAAAACTCTATATACTCAAATATATTAAAAACTTAAAAAAAACAAAGGGAAAACTAAATGAAAAAACAACTTAATCATCATTTTAAAAAGTTAAGTTTTATTCATTTTAAATAAATTAAACATTTATTATTTATGCTTTCATTTAACTAGAAAACTGTTAAAACTTTATTAGAAAAATCAATGAAAATACCAAAAGTGAAACTGTTATGTAAATTAATTTATTATATTTAATTATTGATTGTATTATGTATTATTGTAACTGTGTAAGTATATTAAACATCAGCATATAAATGAGACATGACAGACATATGAGCAAATAAAAATGGAAGTAAAAACAAAGTGAATAAATATATTATATTACGAGTAAAAATTATGTATAATCCCTGCATAGACTAATGTTATATATACACAACGCTGAGGTTTGCTAAATCAGACGTATAAGTAGAGCAAAACAAAAGAAAAGCAAATAAAAGAGAACACACAAGAAGAAAGAAAGAACAACATAAAAGCAAATAACAAAAGTTTAACTTTAAAGCGTGATTTCAATGGAAAATATCATCAGTTTAAACCTTTAAAACATAAAACTACCTATCGTATATTGAACATTTCACATTCTAGGCATTACTTGATTGATCAATCTTTAAGTTCGCTGTGTACTCTACTCTTCCGAAACTTCTATTCTAAATAAATTATCTTAATTAGTTTTCTTTTTTTTTAGTTGATTTAAAAAGCTCTTTAGGTTTCTACTAATCGTATTATTTGTTTCGTATCAATTATATGCACATTTGATTGATTATTGATTGATTTGAAAAAGCATATTAGGTCATAATGAAAATATACATAAATATCATCAGTTTAAACCTATTAAGCATAAAGCTACCTAACGTACATACATATACTGAAAATTTCACATTTGATTGATCAATCTTTAAGTTCGCTGTTCTTCTATTCTTCCGAAACTTCTAGTCTAGTTACATAAACTTAATTAATTTTATTTTTTAGTTGCTTCAAAAAGCTCTTAAGGTTTCTACTAATCGTATTATTTGTTTCGTATCAATCATATGCACATTTGATTGATTATTGATTGATTTGAAAAAGCATATTAGGTCATAATGAAAATATACATAAATAAATACTAAACTAAAGCAAAAGTAAAATGTTAAAACATGAAATATTAAGAACAATAATAGTTATTACTATTTATATTATATTCAAGTATATATATAAACATACATATATACATTGAAATCTAAATAATATACATACATTTATATATATACTATACTTCTATAATGTTGTGCAGCCTGTGCACAAAATCTACTAAAATTTGGTATTTTCAAAGAAGAAAAAAAACAAGAACAACAACAACAACAGGCTGCAATCTTTTTGGAATAATACATTAGGGGCATTCCACTAAGAGAGCTGGCCATTAAAAATTAATTAACTAATTGATTTGATTATTTCCATATTGCAAAAAGTAAAATTAACTATTGAATTAGATGTTTTTGTCCTGTAAAAAACTATATATATTTAAAATGGTATATAAATGATTATAATTAATGATAAAGCGTAGTTTGGGATTCCCAAAAGTCCCGTACACAGTTTGTAGTTATGTTCACAAGAAAATATATAATATATAAAAAATTAAATAAGAAAAACAGCAACATAAACGGATACTAACTGAAAATACCAACAAAATATTTATGTAATATAATTCATCTAAATTACAAATATATATAAATTAAAAAAAGCAGACAGGCAAACAAATTCTACAGCAAATTACGAGTATTGTTCAATATAAAAACAAATAAATATATATTTAAAAAAAAATACGTACTTTGCTTTTCCAAATAATTACTGTAAATTATCAAAACAAAATAAACAACAACAACAAAGACACAAAACTTACCACAACAAGAACAACAACAAGAAAACAAACTATATATATACACATAAATACTTGCATATTAAACAAATTATATGGAATTATATAAAATGATGTTGATTATTGATTTAAACTGAATGAATGAATAAAAACAAATTATACACATACATACATATATAAATATATATATCTATATATGCATATAAAAATATTTCATTTATAAATATTTCATTTGTGTTTTTCTTTTCAGTTTCGGAATATTAATTTAAACACGAGCTTACGCTGTCCACAATATTTTCGACGGCAGTGTAACTAAACACAAAACACTAATACATGTACATACTCACCACACACACCCACAGATATACATACATACATATAAACACACAGAGAGCTAAGGTGAATTTACTATAAAGGTGACGTCTTCCGATGTGGTGAGGGTACAATTTCTTTTTCACCTCGCTCTCAGAGAGACAAGCGCTAGAAAAAGATGACGAACGTTTCAGCTGACATAAAAGAAAATGCTTTCTTAAAATAAATAAAATGAAATAATTCAAAGTAATTTATAATATTTTAGTTCATAACTATTCCTTTCATTGTTTTCCGTCTACGAGTTTATTCGTAAAGAAGAAGACAATAAAAAAAAAACCTCTTTCGACAACGTTTGCAGGCATTCTGTCAAATATTTGATCCCTCGAATGAGAGCAGCTGTGGTGAATACGTCACCTTTAAAATAAATCCACCTTGCACAGAGCCACCCACGAACTGACCAAAGAACGAGTCGTACACATCTGAATGTATTAGTTATATACATGGATGTATACTACATACATATACATATAGTCCTATATGATTACCGTTAGTCGTACACTGTGTATAATGTATTATTTTGAGAAACGCAGCAGTCAAAAAACGCAGCGCCGAAGCCATCACAAAAAGCACAAATCAGTAGTTGAAAAAAAATTAAATAATAAAAAAATAAAAAAGCTAAACAAAGGAAAGATAAGAACAAATACCAAATAAATAAAAAAGAAACTGTAGAAGTCCATGTATTTTTATTTTTAGATATTTATGTATGTAATTTATATAGATATATACTATATATTCGATAAATCAGGCATAAAGGCATTTAACAACACCATACGAAACACGATAAACAATAAAATATAGAGCGCACTCGACGATTGGCGATAGAAGAAGGAGATAATCTAGCAGAAAGAGAGAACGAAATGCACCTACATATAATGCGTGTTTGTGTGTGTGTTAGGCCATGTTGATGTTATTGTAGGTGGCGTATTAACTTCACCACGCGTCTTATCTTTATTCACCACAATCAGAGAGAAGCAGAGGAAGAGGCCCTGGTGAGTAAATACGCTACCTGTAATAATTTCACCATGTATTAGGCAAATTGAAATAATGTAATAATGACAAATACAACAAATATATAAGTAAAAAATAGGTAAACCAAAATATAGGGAAATGTTTGATGTTGAAATAATGAGTTAAAGGCCACATAGCGTGCGCATTACATACATATGCAAATACATAAGCGATATACATACATACATACATACCAACATACAGCTGGTCAAGTAAATGTTTTGACAAATCAAAAAACACGCATATTTCATTTCATTTTATTTTATAAAAAAATAAATCAATTTCTAAAAATACAAATCATTTAATATTTTTTTTGTGAAAACACTTACTTGACATACTGTAACATGCATAAATATTTATATGAAATCGGCAAAGTATTACAGAAAATATAAGAAAACAAACAACATTTTATATGATATATAAATATCGTAAACCGAATAACAGTTAAATGAAGAGTTATACATAATCACCACAGCACCACATAGTATGAAAACTAACCATACGGTATGCATATAAATAATGCATTAAAATATACATACATATGCATACAATTACATATATAATTCAACTATTTACCGTTATATGTCACATGGCGGCAATCGAAACTCAACTCAACTCGCGATAAACACATACTCACCACACTTTCGCCCCAACCGCGCAACTCACCACACCACATCATTAAGCTCTGTTCGGAGTTTTGTTGTTTATGAACAAACTGTTTATAGCTGTTTTTTGAATTTTAAATCAATTATATTTACTATATGATATGAATGAATAATGCAAATGAACAACAACAAAGAAGAAAATCGTATATAATAAATATGTTTTAAAGCTCTTACCAAAAACGAAAAACGACAAAATAAAAGAAAAACAAAACAAACGATTGAATTATATTAATAAATAAAATTCATACTACATTATATACAAACATGTATACATATATATATGTGATGCAACTGTATTGCAAACAAGTATATAATTTTATTTCAATACAAAAACCAAAGAATTTAAAACAAAAAAACAACAACAACAAAAATAACAGATGTATGCGAGGCTCCAAAACAACAACAACAACAACATCGTCTGTAGATTAATTAAACCACAACAAATACACTGATGTGAACAAACACAAATGAAATGACATGAAATGAAATGACGAACGTTTATAAAGAATAAACAAATGTTTGAAACTATTAAAACTACTTTTTCATTTAGTTTTATTTCATGCTTTTACAAAATGCAAACAGTACAATAAAAGGTTGTTTTGATTTGAATTTAAAAAGGAGGAGTTTAAGTCAATGACGTCACCAGCGCTGCCAAAATTAGTCCGTTAAAATAGCCAGATTTTAATAGGCAAATTTTGAAATAAATAATATAAAAATATAGTACTATATTTTAGCAAACTTTTATTTTATTTTTAAATTAGAATGCAAAGAAGGTGGAAATAAAATAACAGAATGCTAAAAAACAGTACCATATTTTTATATTATTCTTCAAAATTGGCCTATTCAAATCTGGTTATTTTTAACGGTCACAGCTGCAGTGTTGCCAACTCTTCGGGATATGAAAAAACCAAAAAAGCCTTTGAAAAAAGCTGAAAATAGCTACAAAAAATTTGTTGATAGCTAATAAAAAGCTAGAGTAGTAAAACGATATTTTTATTGATTTATTCCAGTGTTTTTGAAATATTTTGAAGCAAAAAATTCTCAAAAATTCTAGAAGTGAATGCAAAAAAAATTTGAAAATCTCTTCTCTAATATTTTTATGACTTTTTAAAATTTGCTAAAAATTGCTATTTTAACCCCTTTTTCCTCCTTTTCTTACAAAAAAGTGGATTTTTAGCAATTTTCACAAAAATCTATAAGAAACAATAAAATCGCGATCGAATCATAAATTGTGAAATACCTCGTTAGTGATGTTATAAAACTCGATTCAATTGATTTCATAGTTAAAAACGATAAAATTTAATGCTCTTTTGGCTTATAGATTTTTTTTGTCATTCAAATGGAAAAAATACTACAAAGTATTTAAAAGTGGCATCGTAAAGCATAAAAATACATGAAATTTCCAGATGTTTTCAAAAAGCTAAAATTATTTTTGAAGTATCTAAAATTCCCGCTACCCGCTGTTTTACAATTTATCCCGTATTTGCCAGTTGCAACCCACTAAATCTGTCGGGAAAATAGCTAAATTGGCAACACTGCACAGTTGGCAACTGTGGACGTCACAAGCTTTTAATTGAGAGACTAAGCAGCGCCAACCTTCCAAGATTTTTAAGCATGCTTATGTGTATCGATAGCTGCAATATATCGATATTTCTTAGTCGTGCGATAGCTACTATCGATGTTATGCCAAATGGGCTCCAAGTTTTCAGAGCGCCAAATGAAAATTGAACAATTAAAAATATGAACAGAGTTGGCCGTTGTTTATTGCAGCAGCACTCAAAAAATATTAGCTGTTGACAGTACAACTAAAAACAACGATGGAACAGCAACAAACAATTCAACATGTTTCCACAGTACGCATTTTGCTGCTCGGCGATGCAGGTGAATATATAAATTTGCAAATTTAAATTACGCTCGATAAATTGTTTATTAATTTTGGCAGGCGTTGGCAAGTCACGGCTAACGGATCTGTTGGCCAGCAGCGAGGATACGCCAACGCCCTCGACGCGCAGTGTCGGCGATGTCTGGTGGAATGTGCAAGTGCGTCTCCATGAATATCCCATCCCCAATGTTTCGGGAATACCCCCAACGCCCGACTGGACAGCATCGTCGTCCAACAACTCATCGCCGAGCAGCAGCAGCTCCCCCCACCCTCCTCCTCCGCCGTTTCCACAACGGATGTTGCCATATTTTGTTGAATTCTACGATTTAAAGAGCTGCCTTCGCTTGCCGCGCGAGCACCGAAATCGTCTTTATCGTCACATTGATGGCATTATTTTAGTCTACGATCTTTTAGATATGCGCACGCACGACAATTTGCACGATTGGCTTTATCAGCCGCTGCGACAGATTTGTCGCCATCGTCACAAACGCGTGCGTCCCATTTTGAGGCGTCGTCATGTCCCGATTCTTGTCGTCGGCACCAAATTGGATCTCTTAAAAACGCGTCGCCCAGTCGGAAAAATCGCCACCCAGTTGGGCGCCGATGAAATCCAGCTGAATTGCTTGGATCTGAGCAGTTTCAGCGAGAAAAGCCGCAACGAGGCGAAACTGAGAAAATTCCTCAACAATGTCGTCGATTTCAAGCAATATTTTCCAACAAGACGCTACTGAAAATTAATATTTACTTTTTTATGTACATATATATTGTATATTCTTTTTTTTTATAGTTTTTAATATGGTTTTATTTCTTTAAATTCTGTTTTTTTATTCATTGTTAAACTTTAGCCAGGTGGCCACTGCATCTGGCGTCCGCCCAGGAAATGCAGATGCAAATGGTAAACGGACTGAGCTCCATGTTGGCCATTGTTGATCACCACACGATAGCCTTGCTCCAGACCCGCCTCCTTGGCCACTTTGCGACCCACCAGCATCAGGTGACCCAGTAGTTCGGCGTCTCCGTCCTCGGCCAGCGACAGCTGCGAAATTGGTTTGCGTGGTATGACCAGAAAGTGGGTGGGCGCCTGTGGCGAAACATCATTGAAGGCCACGCACTGTAAATCGAATAAGAAATAAACGAAAATGTTAAAAACCAATGGTAACTTGTAGACAGGATTGCCAATTTAGCTATTTCCCGACATTTCTGGCGTTTTATTGATATAGC
>JBAMBJ010002332.1:0-20865 GCA_037043495.1 Drosophila recens | reverse complement strand
CACGTCGTTCAACTTGGCGTAGATGAGATTGGTGATGTCCGATCGGGCGGTGGCGTCCTCGTCGAACATGTGAAGGGTCGGCATGGGCATCGCCATGGGCATGGGATGGCTGGAACCCGCCATGCTCGAGGCACCGCCACCACCGCCGCTCGGGTCGTGATCCACAATGCCGAGGCGAGCGAGATACTCCTGCGTATTCTGCACCGAGATGTCCGAGATGCGTCCGTCGTCGCTGCCCGCGCCGGCGCCAGTGCGATGACTCAGCGGTCCCTCGTTGATCATGCGGATCTCCTCGTCCTCGCCGTCGTCCTCCGCCGAGCCGCGTCCACTGGAGCCCGACTGCTCCGAGCCCGACAGCTCCGACGTGGTCGCTGCTCCCGAGCTGCCCGCGTGCGCTCCGAATGGCGGAATCTCGTCGTACTTGGGCGGTGCAAACTGACCCGAGGCCACTGCAGCGGCAGCTCCTCCTCCTGACGAGGCTCCACCGCGAATGGGAATCGTGTCGAAGGCACTGGGATCCACATAGCTGTTGGAGTTGCCCACGCCCATTGTCTCGGTGCTGAGATGGGGCTTGACCGCGTTGCGGGGCCGTCGACTGCGCATGTGCACGAAGAGGAAGATGCCGGCAGCGGCGCAGAGGATCAGCAGCAGGGAGACCAACAAGCCCACGATCCAATCGCTGACGCTGGCACCACCTGCCGCACCACCGCCTGAACTAGCACCACCGCCTGAACCAGGCATGCCAATCGATGCCAGGTTGGTGTTGGGGTGTGCGAGGGGATCGAGGGCGATCTCCACGACCGTCATGTTCTTGAGCGAGCTCTGGCGACCCGACGAGGCCGTGATCACCAGACTGATATCGCGGCCATCGTCAACGAGGCTGTCGTCGTTGCGGAGTTTCCGTTTGATCAGCACCGCGCCGCTGCTGCGGTTCACCTTGAAGTGGCTGTGCGGCGCGCTTAATTGGTAGACAACCCGCCCGTCGGCACCGCTATCGCCATCGGTGGCCGTCACCTGGCCCACGACAAAGCCCAGCGGCAGTGCCGCCGCCGCGGGCAGCACAAAGCGATACGTGCGCTCCGTGAACTGTGGCGTGAACTCGTCCCGCGACTCGATCTCCACGCGCACCGCCACCCGCGCGCTGCGGCCGCCCATGTCGCTGGCCTGCAGCTGCAGATGGTAGCGCTGGCGCTGCTCGTAATCGAACACCGCCGCCGAGCTGACGACGCCCGACTCGGCGTCCACGCGGAACAAACGCCACGCGCTGTCGTCCTCGTCCGCGGCCACCAGACTGTAGTTGAGCTGCCCGAAGGCGCCGCGATCCAGATCGCTGGCGTGTGCCCTGAAGACGGCGGTGCCCACGGGCTCGTTCTCGCCCAGGAAGTGCACGTACTCGGCGAGGGGAAACTGGGGCGCGTTGTCGTTCTCGTCGTGCAGCGACAGATGGAACGCCCGCAGGCTGCACAGGGGGCGTGGCTGGTGGCTGTCGCAGGCGCGAATGATGAGCTCGTAACGCGTCGCGCCGCTGTCGTAGTCCAGACGGTTGTTCACGAACAGCACGCCACTCACGAGGTCGATGGTGAACATGTGCTCGTCGTTGCCCGAACTGATGTCGTAGACGACCTCCGAGTTGGGCGTGTTCTCCTGGTCCGCGTCGAGAGCCACCAGCTGGGCGATGGAGTAGCGCAGTGGCGCCAGCTCGCTGATCTCCGCCTCGTACTTGGCGCTGGGATCGAAGACGGGCGCGTTGTCGTTGGCGTCGAGTACATTGACAAAGACCGTGATGCCGCCACTCGAATTGGAGCTGGTTTGTGGGCTGTGACTCGTGGCTTGACCCAGCAGCAGCTGCAGCTGCAGCTTGTAGAGATCGTTGCGCTCCCGATCGAGCTGTTTGATCAGCACAATCGCCTTGGAGGGCAGCAGCTCGAAGGCGCCTTCCTCGTTGCCCGAGGCAATGATCAGAGTCTGATCCTTGACGTCTTGTCCCAGCTGCAGCACCACCGAACCCACCGCAGCCGCCTCGCTGATCTGTGCTCGGTACTGCGTCTGCAGGAACTGCGTCCTGCCCGACCCAATGTCCCCGGGCTGGACCCGCAGCAGCGTTGCACTGCTCAGCATTGGCTTGCCCGCATCCCGAGCCACGATTCGCACAAAGTAATCGCCGCTGGGTGACTCGGCAGCTGGCAGCTGACTCATGTTGACCGAGACGAAGCCACTGGTGGCGTGCACCGAGAAACCCGCCAAGGGAGGATCGATACTATAGCTTATCTGCGAGTTGCCACCCTCGGCATCCGCATCGGTGGCATTCACCGTCAGCAGCTCCACGTCCATCAAGGCACTCTCCCTCAGCTCCGAGGCGGCTGGCAACAGAGCAAAGTAAGCAGGCGGTTTGCGTGCCAGGAAAGTCGGCGCATTGTCATTCTCGTCCGCCACGCGAACCGTCAGCGTGGTGCGCGCCTCGTGCGCCGCATCGGAGGCAATCACCTCCAGCTGGTACTCCTGCTGCAGCTCGTAGTCCAGGCTGCGTTTCAGCACGAGCTTGCCACTGTAGCGATCGAGGCCAAAGAGTGCGAGGTTGTCCACTTCAGCGGGAGAGTCACTGCCCAGGCGATAGGTCAGGGTGGGATACGTGTCCACGTCATTCGCCGAGACGGAGGCAATCACGGATCCCAGATCAGTAGCTGTGAAGGAGAAGAAAAACGGGAAGAAAGGGATATTAGCTTTTAACGGGTTGGTCTCTAACAGAAAGTATTTTCCTATTGGGGTATCTTTTATCGGGCAAGTCCCATTCCCAGGAGGGACTATTGGAGGTCAAACGAAAAGACGCAGTATTAATTTCTATCTATTAATCGATAGGAACAGATAATTGGGTAGAAAGGTACATAGTTTCTATCGGGTTAGTCTCTATCAGAAAGTATTTTCCTATTGGGGTATTTTTTAAACCGGGTATTGGACTATTGGAGGTCGAACGGAAAGACGAAGGATTAATTTCGATCTATTATTCGATAGTTATTAGTTCAATAGTCCAATATTATTGGATTCTGTAGGTTTGACTCTAAGGAGATATTAGTTTCTATCGGGCTAGTCTATATCACAAAGTATTTTCCTACTGGAGTATTTCTCGTCGGGTAAGTCCCATTTCCAAGAGGGACTATTGGAGGTTAAACGGAAAGACGGAGGACTAATTTCTATCTATTATTCGATAGACATTAGTTCAATAGTCCAATATTATTGGATTCTATAGGTTTCACTCTATTAGGTTAGTCTGTATAGGGCTTGATCGGGTTATACTCTACCGGGTTAGTCTCCCTAAGGTTACTCTTCATCGGGTTGGTGTTTGTTGACCATATGGGTTACAATGGGCTATGATTGAGTGTGACACTTACCCTCGCTGACGCTGACCACGTTGTTGGGCGGAAACGTCGGCTGGTTGTCGTTGACATCCACGATGTGGACACGGATCGTTGAGGTGCCCGTCATTTGCGGCACGCCCTCGTCGGTGGCAATGATCTTCAGGCTGTAGACGTCGCGTATTTCGCGGTCGAGCACAATGTTCGTTCGCACGATGCCGCTGAAGGCGGGCTCGATGACGAAGGCGTTGTCGTGGTTCCCGTCGACAATGTGGTACCGCAGTCGGGCGTTGGCGCCCTCGTCGGCGTCGAAGGCCTGCACCTGGGCGACGAAGGTGCCCTTGCTCTTGCCCTCCCAGACGGTGGCCACCAACTGACGCTGCGAGAACTGCGGGCTGTTGTCGTTCTCATCCTCCAGCTCGACCACCAACTCCGCATAGCTCGTCAGGAAGGGCGCTTCGGTGCTGCGAGCGACGATCACCAGGCGCTGTTCATGCGGCTGCGTTGTGGTCAAGGCGAATGAGGAGCTCGGCAGGGCGCGTTGACTGCGCGACGTGTTGCCACTTTCAGCCTGGACATGGATCTCTGCCTGTTCTGCCGACTCCCGACTCTCCTCGTAGTGCATGGCTCGTCCACGGGAAAGTGACTCCAGCGTCGGTTTGGCAAAGCGGTCATAGTCCAGATGCAAGGCGTTGGCAACGCGAATCTCTCCAGTTGTGGCGTCCATTGAGAAGATGCCCTCGTCGTTGCCCGCGCCAAAGGAGAAGCTCATCTTCTGCCTTCGTCCATCGCTGCGCACGGCGGCCACCTGAAGCAACCTTGTGCCTCGTGGGGAATTCTCCGGCAACTTGGTGCGATAGGTCTCGTTCTGGAAGTGCAGCACGGGTCCGGGACTGGCCTCACCCACCAGCAGCTCGACGAGACCCACGCTGCTCTGGGGCGGGCTGCCCTTGTCGCGGGCAATCACCTCCAGCTGGAGCAGGTTGCCCGTCTCGCTGGCCAGGCTCTGGGTGGCACTTAGGGCGCCAGTGCTGGGATTGATGCGGAACTTGGCGCGAGTCGCCGCAGATCCGAGCAGACTGTCCGCCTTGAGGGCGTAGAGTATCTCGCCATTCGATCCCAGGTCGGCATCGTGCGCCTGGACCTTGAGCAGTGTCTGTCCCGGCTGGATGAGAGCCGGCACTTGACCCGAGTACGGATAACGCTCGAACACGGGCTTGTTGTCGTTGACGTCCAGCACGTTGATCTGAACGGCCACGCTGCCGGAACGCACCTCGTACTTGCCGCAATCGGTGGCCAGGACCATGAAGCTGTAGCTCGACTGCAGTTCACGATCCAGATTCCTGTGCCAAAGAGGTTTGGGAAATAAATCAATTAGTGCTGTGTAAGAATACTAGGAATACTAAACTGAGATGCAGTGTGTCTAGACGGACGTCACGACTGATTACTACAAAGGGAAGTTGGCTCAGATCGGAAGGGTATCTTTAGCGACACTAATTATTCGCCCGCTGCGAGGCTGCCTAATCGCAAAAGTAATCCTAGCCACAATTAGCTACACGAAATGAAGTGGAATTAATCCACATGTGTCGTAGAGTGGAGTGTGGAGCTTGTGGGGCAGGTAATTAAGTCATTTGCCGGTGATCCCGAGTGGTTAATCTGACTGGACTCCCTCAACTGTGCTGCCACAAATAATAAGCCCAAACGATTACAATTCCAGCCCAGACTTGCTTACGCTTGCATGTCAGCCAATAAAACGAATTCAGCAAATTACAAGCTCATCCCCAGATGCGAGTTGATGTCGAGGCTCATTTTATGAATTGAATCAGTCAAAAGTGGGCAAAACATGCAGTGTGTAATTCCACAGCACAGACTTTGATTCGAGCGCTGGAGTCGTTGTTGTCTATTTAAAACAAAAGCTAAAATGCTTTCAAGGGTCAGTTTTCAGTATGTTGTACCATCTCTTTTCTATCTCTCCCTTCTCTCTCTGGCTCTGTCTTTTATGTTGTTGTCATTGTCGGCTGCGCTTGCTGATCATCAGAGACAGAAGAAACAAGCCTGAAACGATACAGCCTGAAATTGCGACTAGTCTTGTCCATCGCCAGTCAGTCAGTCAGTCAGTCCGTCAGTCTGCTCGTCAACTCGTCAGTCAGCAACAAATACAACAAAAGAAAGGAACTAGCAACAAGCCCGAGAGCCTGATCAAGCTACAGCCACATTTCTATACCCTGCCGCGTACTGTGTTATAATTTTGTGACCAAATATAAAAAGGCAAAATTATTTAGAAAGACTCAAAAGCTGAAGATTATAGAATTAAGTAAGTATGACTTGTTTTTAAATCGAACAACCAAAAAGCAACTAAAATTCTATTTCAGAAATTCCATAGAAGTATTTGATTGTATTTAAAATTTGTCTTAATAAATGAAATCCATATTAAAATCTTATAAAAATCATAAAATATATTTATATTGTAAATATTTGTTGTAATTTGTATATATATTGTTTAAAAGCATAATTTATATTTATATTTTAATTATTTATTGCATAAAATATATCAATATTAAATAGCTTAGAGATTTTCTGACATTTCAATCGGTTGTTTTCCATAGATCTTTTATATACATTTTTGGAAGGGTATTCAATTGTCCTCAGCAAAAGCATTGGGAGCTCTTTCCTGTTGTGTTTCTGTTTTTTGCCCGAGCCTGACTTTATTTAGCTCAGCTCAAGCGGCGGAATCTCTGCGGCCGAGACCGAGACCGAGACCGCGAAAGCGCCCAAACAAGCGACCAACTCTCAAACGGGCCAACAACAACTAACAACAACGTCACGAATTGTTTGTCCCCTATGTCTGTCTGTCTGTCTGTCTGTCCTTCTGCCTATCTGTCTGTCCGTCTGTCTGTCGTTCTACAATTCTTTGCTTCTCTGTGGCTCTGATCGCTGTGTTTCTTTTTCCGATTCTGTCTCTTTTTCTGTCTCTGTTCCTGTCTCTGCTTCTGTCTCTGTCTCTGTCTCTGTTCTGTTTTTTAGTTGGTGGCGGGATTTCGTTTTTATTGTTTGCCGACAATCAGCGCAAGATAAAAATTGGTACATGACAGCGGATCGCGTTTGTATAAATGGCCAAACACTGGACGCTACTGTCATCTAAAAAACTACTCGCAAAAAGTCAAAAGGGGGCAATGCAACAGCTCTCGCTCCATCTGTCACTAGTTCTCGCTCCGGAACTTAACTTAACTTAACCGAGCTCAGCTCTAGTAACGCACTTCTCCCCTTAAGCCTTTCCCCCCTGCAGCGTCTTCATATCGGACGGAACAAGCAATTGTTGTCATCATTGATTGTCAATAAGCATAAATTTGCACCAGAGGGGGCCCAGACAAGACCAGGACAGGAAAGGACAGAAGTGGACAGGACGGAACGGGTCTTATAAGCCAAGCTCAAAAATGTAGGGCCAACCCTTTTTCTTGTGCGTATGTGTCTCAGTCGAGAGAGGGGGCAGAGCTATTTATAGCTATGAGTGTGCGGGGAACGGATTCGATTCGATTCGTTTCGAATTCGGATGTGGACTCGAATTGGAATTGGGATTGAGATTGTCGGTCGCTGCGTAGGATGTGGATACGAGTACTTGTAGCATTTGCCTCGAAATTATTTCAATGTTTTCGGTGTCCTTGCGTCGAGATGCGACACACTGATAAGAAGTCGCGTTGCATTGACCCGGGGACCAAACGCCTTTTATCCCTATCTCATTAAATGGGGCAAAGCTATGATTATAATTAATCAGACCAATCAGAATTTAAAATATTACATTTATTTCGATCTATACATTTAAATAACATTGTTCTGACTGACAAATCTTAAGATAGACCACACGGTAAGATCTAGGAGGCTGAAATTCTCACGCAACACATCTGAGACAAAACTAACACATTATTTTCCATATTATTATCAACTCTATAACACAAATATTGAACATTCAGAAATGTAATATTTAGGACTTTTCAGTGTATTTAAAGATCTTTGTTAGAAATGATAATTTTTGCTATCTGATGACTTACCCGACGGTGGTGATGAGTCCAGTCTTGCTGTCGATGGCAAACTGCCACTGGGTCTCGTTGGCCAGGGAGTAGACGAGTCTCGCGTTGACGCCCAGATCGGCGTCGGTGGCCTTGATGCGCAACACGCTGCTGCCGATGGATGCGTCCTCCTGGACACTCGCCACGTATTTCGACAGCTCGAAGCGCGGCTCGTTGTCGTTCTGATCCTCGACAAGGATGCTAATGTTACAATGGCCCTGGTGGGTGATGGGCTGACCACGATCCGAGGCCTGTATCTGGAGTGTGTAGCGCGAATGTTGCTCACGATCCAAGGGTCGAGCACTCAACTCCCCGGTGCGTGCATCAATGCTGAACTTGTTGCCCAGATTGCCGCCTGTTGGGGACAAAGAAAGAGAGGGAGAGAGAGAGAGAGAAAAAGAGAGAAATGAATAAATTGAAACAATTAAAAAATGTACAGTCCGCAAGGAAATCGATAAAGCTCTGACATTTTGACAATCTAGCATATAGTGATCTTGTGATTGCTGACTTACCAATGATGCTGTAGACCAGCTCCGCATTGGCGCCTTCGTCCAGATCACTGGCCACCACCGTGTGAATGATGGCGGTGTCGCTGTTCTCCGGCACTGAGAGGCCATAGCAGGATCCGGGTCGGAACTCGGGTGCATTATCATTGACATCGCCAATGCTGATGAAGATCGTGGCCACGTCAAAATGCTGTCCCGTTGCCGCATCCAAGTTGCTCTCCGAGGAACGTTGCTTCCGCACGGCAGACGAGGGCGAGACAATCATTCGATTGGCGTCTCTCACATAGACGGGGATGACATATCGGGCCTGGGACTCGCGATCGAATTGGCCACGTGTCGTGACAATGCCGCGTTGCCAATCCACATGGAAGTGATCGTCGGCCACACCGCTGGGTATCTCATAAGTTAGATTAGCTAAGGAATTGGAGAGAATATGAAATTATAAAATTATTGATTGATTTACTGAAAATTAACTGATTTAAAGTATGAATATAATACAATATTATAGTTCGATCTTTAGCTCTAGGGCGAAATTCTAATAAATACAAAAATAAAATAAAAGAATACAAACACAAAAATATCTCATAGGTGAGATTAGCTATAATTTGAATAGAATATGAAATATTAATCATTCAGATCTATTATTTCTTAGACTAATCTCATTAATTAGATTGGCTATTAAATTCAACACAACTTGGAAAATTATTATTAAATAATTGATTGATTAACTAATTATGATCTACATTAAAATATTCTTTCTTTTCTCAGCTATTTCTGTATTCAAGGAATGTAACTAGTGAGAATAGTTTGTTAAGTTCTCGATTCTCACCATTGTCGGCGCTGTGGAATGCCTTGGCCGCCACTTGGAGCACGAAGCTGCCACTGGCGACGTTCTCGAGGATGGTCGCGTGGTAGACAGCCTGCAGGAACTTGGGCGGATTGCTGTGGCTGCCCTGGATGAGCAGTTGGAGTGTGAGTGTGCTCTGCTTGGCCGTGGGAGATCCATGGTCGGATGCGCGGATCGTTAAGCTGAAGCGACTCGACTTGTCCAGCTGCTCAGAGGAGGCGGGAGGCAGAGTCTTGGCCAGTTCAATCACTCCAGTCTCTTGCCTAATGCGGAATCTGCCCTCGCCGTTGCCACTGATGATTTCATAGGTGACGCGACCGTTTTCACCCGCATCCCGATCCACGGCCACGATGCGAGTGACGACTTCGCCAATGCGGGTGGCATCGTTGAGATAAACTGTGGCTGCACTGCCTCCACTGGCACTGCCTCCATTCGAGGTCGCGGGCACCACAAACTGTGGCGCATTGTCGTTGGCGTCCAGGACGCGCAGACGCACAGTGAGCGATGTCTGCAATCGTTCGGTGACATTCGAGGACTGATCCAGAGCCTGGACTATGAGCAGATACTCCTTGAGCGACTCGTAGTCCAGCGGGGACTGCAAGCTCAGCGATCCCGTAAGCGAATCCATGGCAAAGAGAGGCGTCGCCTGCTCCAGACTCTCGTTCAGGACGGGCGAGTAGCGCAGCAATCGATACTGCAGCTCTCCGTTTGTGCCCGAGTCCGCGTCCGTGGCCGTGAAGTTGTGGATGATGCCGCCCACCGACATGGACTCGCTCACCTGCAGCTCGACGGGATCGAGGGGCCAACGGGGCGCATTGTCGTTCACATCGGCCACCTCGATTTTCACTGTGATCGCACTGCTCTGCGGATTATTACTGGCCGAGGTGTCCAGAGCACGAATCTCCAGACGGAACTCCGACTGCAGCTCGCGATCCAATTGTCGGGCCACCACGAGATTGCCCGTGTTCCTGTCTATGTCGAAGGCGCCCTCGATAGTGTCCTTGGTCAAAGGATTCAGCGTATACGTCACACACAGCTGATCATCCAGTCCGTTCCCTCCCCCTCCTCCGCCTCCGCCTTGGGGCAACTCCGCCCGCTCGTTGGGACTTATCGAACCCACCACATGACCCACGATCGCGTCCTCACGAACCTGCAAATTGTGGATGAAAATAAAGAAGAAAGCGTTTAGAAATTTAAATTTATTCGTTTCAAAATTAAATCATTTACTGAGTATTATTAAAAAAAATTAAAAAAAAAATTAAAAAAAAACATTAAAAAAATATTTAGAAATTATGTTGATATGTTTTTAAAACTTTATAAATTTAAAATTAATTTTAAAGTTGTAAATAAAAATAAAGAAGAAAGCGTTTAGAAAATTTAAATTTATTCATTTCCAAATTAAATCATTTAAAATATTAAAAAATATTCAGAAAATATGTTGATATGTTTTTAAAACTTTATAAATTTACAATTTATTTTAGGATAAAATTTAAATATTAAATATTATATTATTATGTTTTTAGGATATATGTACAATCATTTGCTGCGTGTTATTTTTAACTAAATTAATGGAGAAATCAAATTTGTTTATAAGGATCACAAGATATTTTGGTATATACATAAAATTTCTTTACTCAATTATTTATTTATTTTACAAATTTTAAACTTGTATTTAAAAGATAAAAGTCCATGCAAAATGTTCTCATACCATTCAAATATTCCTTCTCAGGTTTGAACATTTTCAAACTCATAACTCTTTTTTTTTTTTTTTTTGCGATGCCTGGTAAATAAACGCACAAGGCAATTATAGATTATATTTTAGTTATGTATTAAGAAGAGGGTCTCTTGGTCTGTCTCTCTGTCCGACTGTCTCTGTGTCGGACTGTCGTCTTGGTGTCTTGGGTCCGCTCTACTTGGGACTGCCTGTGTCCGCGTATCTTAATCTCAACAACAGTGTTGAAAATCCAATCTTAAAGCAATAATTCATACTTCAAGATTACGAAGGCAGCAAACATTTAACAATTTCATTCCTTCCCAGACGTTCTTTTTTTTGCGAATGAAACCAGCAAAAGGTGGACTACGAGTGAGAGGGAGAGAGAATGTGAGTGAGAGAGAGAGAGAGAGTAGAAGCCAAAGAACATTGGCAATGGCATTAAAAAGAAATTATGCATTCCGACCAACTTGGAGGCCCCGAAAATCACTGAAGAAAAATGTGAGCCATCCCAACAGATGACGAGCGGGGGTCAGTTGGGTCAGGGGAAGGGTTTAGGCCTCAGTTTGGGCCAACTTCTTGCTGCAGAAGAAGAAACTCTTCGCATAAGAATTTAATATGCAAAACCGCAAAAACCGTTCTGAGCATAAAAACAAGAAGGAGACTTTTTATTTTTGGTCTGTGTGTGTGTGTGTGTGTGTGTGTGTGTGTGTGTGTGTGTGTGTGTGTGTGTGTGTGTGTGTGTGTGTGTGTGTGTGTGTGTTTGAGTGGGTATCTTCTGCTTGTTTCTTTTCTTTTTTTTTCATAAAATAAAAACATTGAAAATATTGTTTGGGTCGCCAAAATGGAGACACAAAAATGACAGTCCCGAGATTTATGCCCCGCCAAGATTACGCAGGAAACGAAGCCTTCGCAGGCCGAGTACTTTTAGAGCGGACTGTGTGCAGTGGACTAACGATGACTACTGCTGCTGTGGTTGTGGTTGCTGTGGTTGCTTTTCGGCTAAAAAAAAAACCGCCAAATTATGCACGGAATTGCTACAAAAATGGCAACCCCCAAAATGGCGCATGATTTGTTGTGTACTTTTATATTAGGAGACCAATTGCAGCAGACAGTGTGACAGTGACAGTGTACGGTGTACACTGTACACTCGAAAAAAAAATTAATTTGTATTTTAATTTTTACACTTTGATTGTAAATGAAAATAAAAAAGAAAACGTTTAGAAATTTAAATTTATTCATTTCAAAATTTAATCATTTACTAAGCATTATTAAACAAATTAAAAAAAACAGAAAAATATTTAGAAATAATGTTGATATGTTTTTAAAACATAAATTTACAATTAATTTTAAGGAAAATTGTCAGTTAAAAGTGTGAACAAGTAAAATATAAATTAGAATATTGGGTTAAAATAGACATCAAATTAAATAAATAACAATTTAAGCTCTTTTATTATTTTAAATTACTTCATAGCTTACTAAAATATTTAAAAAAAAGCTATAAACTAACTAAATATTCAGTTAAATAAAATAGTAAAATTTAAAATAAATACTATTAAAATTGTACACAATTGAAATTTGCTATGCTATATTTAAATCAACAATTAGAGTTTCTAGTATTTATTTAAAATTGCATTTACTACTCAAATGTTAAATGCTTATATCAAATTTTAGTGCCTAGACTTTTAATCTGCCTTTTTTCTCTGCGTGTATGAGACATGAGCCTTACTAACTTGGCCAGCTGTCAACTGCATCAACTTTAAGCTGCTTTGCAGTGAGGGTAACAGGGGGCGACAATGGGTTAACTGCTCGCGTCATTTGCTTGCGGGGGAATTGCTTAATTACAACAACGCATTACGCTGCAGATTTATGTGTGGCATCGTCAACCAGCAGCCAGTTGGCAACACTGCAACGTTGCAACGCCAACGCCAACGCAAAGAACAAAGCACTGAGCAAAAAAAAAATAAATAAATAAAACACAAAGCGAGAAGAATGCAGATGCAGTTAGGAGACTTTAAAAACGAGAAGAGAGTCAAATCAAAGGCGAACCGCCAACGAAACGCAACGAAATGTGTCAATTTTAATTGTTGCCAAAGCGGATTTAAGGGCCAAGACTGACAAACTGGAGACTGTGGACTGTGGACTGTGAGGAGGAGACTGAGTTGTGAGCTGAGACTGAGTCTGAGACTGAGAGAGAGAGGCAATTAAATGCATGTCAAAGCGTCGCAGCCATCAAGCAAAGAGCAAAGAGACAGAGTGTCGGAAGTGAGGGATGACAGAAGGTGGAAGAGGGATGCAGATGATGCGACTGGGAATGGGAATGGGAATGGATTGCGGATAGGCATGTGTATGCAATGATGTGATGCGATGTGCGGAGTATGCAAAACATGTGCGAATCGAACGTGATAAAAATGTTAAAGGCTCAACGCTTCAACATGCCAAAAACCTAAACGGCAAAAGGCCCCAAAAACCACAACTACAATAAGCTACACCTGACTTCGACACGCCGAAGATTTAATACCCTTAGACGGTCGATTTCTGAACAACTTTTAGCATTAAGTGACTTTTTACATGCATAAATTTAACTAAAAATGTGTGGGAAACATTAGAAAAGTTAAACAAACAAGTTGTAGATATCAAAGCTTTTTGTTTGGAATGATGAAAAAATCATTTGATTTAAATTTTAAAAAATATACACATCATTTTCTTACTAAGCTAAGAAACGAACAAAGAATTAATTTTCATGAGGTGTGTTTCAAAAATCTCTAAAAATTTTCATGACTTTTGGGTACTTGACTTGTTAATACTTCATCGAAGAATTCATCGTCCTGATCAAGAGTATATAATTTAATGAGCTGCACATTTCGTGACAGAATTTAAATACCCTCTGCAAGGGTATAACAATCACGGAGCAACAACAACAACAACAGCAACAACAACAATAGGAGTAACAACCAGGTGACGGTTACGAATCGCACTTAATAGACGCATGGGTCAGACGAAGACGGAGTGGACAGAGGAGACGGAGAGGGGAAGGCGTTGAAGATGGAGTAGGAGTAGGAGTTGAGAGGATGCAGTTGGAGTTGGAGCTAAAGTCACAGTCACATTCAGAGTTGGCGTTGGAGTCACAGTTCAGAGTGACAATTACGCGTGCGCCATGCAACAACAACAGCAACAACAGCAACAACAACAACAACAGCAATTGTTGTTTCTGCTTGAATGCAAATCGGAGTTGCAAGTTGCCGCGCCCGCTTTTGGTGGAGTCGCCTCCCTCACTGGAAGTCGAGGCGAGTCGTGTTCTTGGCCATTGTCACGTGACGCCGATGCTACAAATCATCCGGAGCCACAAAGGCAGGCGACAAACGCGCAGCTCACGACACGGCAGCGACAGAGGCAGCAGAGCACAGTGGTGGAAAAACGCTACATTAGCTTGTAAATATTCCTGCGTTAATGACGAAAGCATCACGAAGGTTGCAAATGGCGACCACCAGGAAGAGTGAAACATTTTCTATGACTGTCCGATCAGATCGAGTCATAAACCGATCGAACGGTTTTGTGAGATTCATATGTTACAGTCATACCTGTTAAATTTTGATTAGAATTACTATTCAATTAGATTATTTTTTGTGATTATATAATGATTACGATTATAAAACATCAGAAATAATCTAAAATTATTACAATTATTCAAAAATAATCAGAAAATAAATCTTTCAAATAAATAAATAATAAATAATCTTTCAAATTATTTCGGTTTATTTTTGATTTTTCTGATTATTTTCCATTTTTTGATTGTGAAAATTTAAAATAATTTGATTGTTACTAAAGAGTCATAAATAATCTGAAATATCCAAAAATAATTAGAAATAATTTTTTGTAATCTAAATCATTAAATAATTGGGCAAAACCGAAAATATTCGTAGTTTAATCATTAGTTCGACTTTAAAAAAAAATATAATTAAATAACAAATTATTACTAATAATTATTTAATAGGTATGCATTTAATACTGTTCATCACAAAATTGGATATCAGAACTTTTGGAGCAAGAAAATATTTTCGTCAATGGTTATTTAACATCTTCAAAACAATACACAAAAATATTCAAGAATTCAGCTTTGGAATTAATTTAAGCAAGTGGAGCTTTTTGTCCCACTGTGCGGCAGTTTCAGCGGCAGTGGACAGAAGACACAAAATGAAGCAGGAAAAGAAACCAACGAGGCAATCGTCGTGTAAAACTAGAAGCGTCAAATAGACAAAAGTTTTCCTGGAAGAGAGTCTTCTCGCCAGGAAGAAGAATCGAATTGTTTTTCTTCATTTTCATTTTCTTATTTTCTTGTTTTGTTGCTTTCTTGTTTTGTGACCCTACAATAAATCTCGTACTCACCCTGAAGACGAGGCTGGAGCTGGTGAACGTCGGCCGATTGTCATTGAGATCGAGGACCTCGACGCGCAGCATTCGCAGCGTCTGCTTGGGCGGATTGCCGCCGTCGGTGGCCGCCACGGCCAGGCGGTAGATGCTCCGCTCCTCGTGGTCGAGCAGGACGCGGGTGCGGATCACGCCCGAGTTGGCGTCGATGCTGAACAGGCCGTGGCCGTCGGAGTCACGACCCTTCAGCAGCGAATAGGTGATGGACGCATTCTGACCGCTGTCCCGATCGATGGCGCGAATTCGCACCACCTCGGTGCCCGGCGGCTGCTCCTCCCGCACGCTGACCACATCCTCCTGCGGATCGGCGATCTCCGGCGCATTGTCGTTCACGTCCGTCACCTGGACACGCACCGGAGCACGAGAACTGCGCGACGGCTGCCCTTGATCGCGGGCCTCCATCACTAGATCGTAGAACTCACGCAGCTCCCGATCGAGGGGTTCGCGTGTGCTGATCTCACCTGCAAGGAAGAAAAGAGAGAGAAGGGATATTAGAGTATGTGCGAAAGAGAGAGAGACAGTCGAAACTAACTAAAAATACCCTTTGCTCACATTAAATACATATAACATACTCAATATAACAATTTAAAGCTCGAATTCGACATTTTTAAAATTGAACTCGGCCATAACTAGAGTTATTATTATCCGATTAAAGTGAGATTTTGTGGGATGATTAATAATTATAAAAGGAAATGACCATCACTGAAAAGGGCATTATATCTTTAAAACTGTGGCTGTATTGCAGTGTACAATTCTTAAAGCACTTTAATGGACACATTCATTTTTAAATGTCCAGCTCCTATGTTGTGAGCGATTAAATTAAATTAGGAAAAGAATGCAATCATTCATGAATTGAAATTATTTTCAGTTTATTAAACTTTAAGATGCAAACTGAATCTGGATGGGTTTCACACAATTCTGTGTGCCAAATAAGATTGGTCTAGCTCTATAAGATTATGTTTTCCCTGTTACATACAGTATAACGAATACAAAATACCCTTGGAATCATGGAGAAACATGTAGACAAGGAGAAGTGGAGCAAAAGGCAGCTAGCTTCATTGTTAGCCTGGCTAGAAACTGGGTCGCAGATATGATTAATGCCGGTAGTTGGCTGCTGTTGTGGTGCTGGTGGTGCTGGTGGTGCTGGTGGTGCCACCGCCTGCCATCAAAATTGTATGCCTTGCAGCAGTTGGCGGCCAAAAGAAAATCATGTCAGCAGAAACAAGTTTGCCAGACACTTGTGGCTGTTGGTCTTGTCTTGGTTCTTGCCAGGATTAGCAGCACGCGATTTCCATATTTAATTTAAATGAGCCAAGACTCCTTGCGAGCCAAAGGCGGACACGCAACCACATGCAGAGGGGCAATGGACAGGGAGAGGGTGATGGAGAGGGGCATAGAATGTCAACTCAATGATATTCCATTGACGGATGAGCTGACAGCGTTAAAACTGTTGTTGCTCAAACACTAATGGTCATGCGCTCCAACTGGCTGCCAACTTCAGCTCCACATCTGCTCCCCATTCTCGATTCTCGATTCTCCGCTTTTCATCCTCCCAAACTCCCCATCTTCACATCTTCACATCTTCCATATCGCCAAACAGATCGCATTTTATCGCTTGCTCCATCGTCTTTTGCTTCATTTTCATCTACTTGTTGGGGAACAGGTTTTCATCTCAGTCTCAGTCTCAGCCTCAGTCGCAGTCTCAGTCTGCTCGTGCGCGTTTGATCTATGGGCATTGACGTGGATGCAATGCAGGAGCTGGAAGCTGGAAGCCACAGTGCAGGAGCGACAGCCAAGTGCAGACCAGTAATGAATGACCATGGGTCATGGCTGCTGGCTTGACAGTCTGCCTCAGTCCAACTCGGTCCACCTTGCTCTCTGCTCGACTCAGATTCCCATTGACAATCAGATTACACTCAACGAAATCGTTCAGAAAATGTCAATTTCTAACGCAAAGCTTAAAGTGCTTTCAGACGAGCGTGTTCTCACCGACACTTTTTCACCGTCGGTGAATTTTGCCATTCACATAATTCGCATCGGTTGTCATACAAAAATACCATCGGTTTTTTTCTCACAGAACCTGGTCACACTCTGAAAAGTTTCATACAAAAGTGCCTCAATCTAGTAGGCATTTGACCGACACAAAAAACCGATGGAATTAGGACGTGTTCTATTTCCATCGGTGAACACCGGTGAAAAGCCGGCGCTTTTTAAATTCTGACTGTTTACACGACACCGACAGTTTTTTGACAAAAAGTGTCGGAGAAAAAATCCTCGTCTGAAAGCACTTTTAGAAATTCACCCTTAAATGTCTTTTTACTTGTAAAATGTATTCTTCTTATATTAAGCCGCATTTTTTCTAACTCTGTTAAGGATTTTGTATTCTATCCCAATTAATTGTGAATATAAGAACATTTTCTTATGGGTTGGCTGGAGGTGCTTTTTTTGGAAATAAGATACATTTTTTTCAGATAACAAAATTTTTTTCTCAAATAAAGGAAATATCTCTGAAGTTATTTTAATGAAGATATTTTTGGTCCGTTTTTAAATGCGATTTCACATTTAATTTAAGCAACAAGTAAAAACTTGCTACAAATTAAGGAACAATTTAAAATTTAACAAAAACTAACCCGACAGTATTTGATTTGTTATTAATTCTTTTAAATTCTTTTAAATTCTTTTAAATTCTTTTAAATTCTTTTAAATTCTTTTCAACATTAGAAAGCTTTTCTCGTGTATAGAAAAAGTCCAATTTAATGATGATTTCGCTTGAATGTAGAATACTAATTTTGCGAGTGTAAGACTCAAAGTCAAAGCTCTAACGGGGACGGGTGTTGAGTGAGTTGTTAGACGCGGCTGCAATGCGATTGGGACACTAATTTATGGCTTGAGGAAGCCTCGACTCACCTGTGACGGGATGCACCTGAAAGCTCGAGTTGGCCGGCAGCAAAGTGTAGCGAATGGCCGCATTCTCGCCAACATCCAGATCTGTGGCAGCCACAACACCTACAACAGCCCCACGACGCAGATTCTCCTCGATGCGGAACTCGTAGCTCGGCTTTTGGAACTTGGGATCGTTGTCATTGGCGTCCAGGACTCGAACCAAGACTCGAGCTCTCGCATGTGCCGCCGGCGTGCCATTGTCCGTGGCCAGCACTGTGAGCTCATAGCGATCCCGACTCTCTCTGTCCAGCGCAGCGCGCAGATAAATCCAGCCCGAGTTGGGGAAAATGCCAAAGTGCTGGGCCAAGTCAACGTCGGGTCCGTTGAGGCCATTAAGACTCGACTGGCCACTGTGACTCTGGCTCTGGCTGTGACTGCGACTGTGACTGTGACTTCGATCCTGACTCAAACTGGCGTTGTCGGCACCTGCGTCCACAATGCGATACGTAATCCGCGCATTGTTGCCCGTGTCCAGATCGCTGGCATTCACCTGGATGATCTGGAAGACAATGAGACGAGACGTTGCTTTGTGTTAATTTGCAGACTACACAAGGTTGAAAAGAGAAACTAGTAGGATATTGTAGAATCGAGCGAGCCCGACTGTTGCAGACTCTGTACTTGTTCTATATACGCAATTAAAAAATGACATTTCATAAAAGTTATAATAGTTAATGTGACATTTCGTAAAAGAGATGCACAATAAATGATTTATATTATAGCTACAAAATTTAAAATAATACAAAATTCTTGTTTTGACATTTTTTTGTTATCTTTTTTATTTAAAATAATAATTCTTTATTCAAATTAAACGAAAGTTGGAGTTTGTTTATCTAGTAATTACATTTTTAATGCAATACATATTTCAATGAAATAAAATATTTTCAATTGTTGCCGACAAACCCAGTAGCCTCAGTAGTTTGTCGGAAGCACAGGGTCCAAAAAATAAAGGAGTATAGATCTACATGCCAAACACGGCTGGCGGTCATCAATCATCGCGGAATCAAGCGGAATCTGCGATGCATGTCTGCGTAAATCTCTAGAGGAATCCCTAGAACTGCGCGCGATTCACAACTCGTTTTTCTCTCTGCGGCCTCGGACTCTTGAGATGCCAAAGATATAAAGTGATTTTATGATCAAAACTAGTTCAGCCACGAGGTAAAGGCGGCATGCAACACAAGCATGCAACGTGCAACGTGCAACGTGCAACTGAAGGAGCATCTTCTTCTGTTCTCTGGGGTGTTGAGATATTTCAAAAAAGATATGACGCCTGCCTGACAAAAGCGTGACTTTTACTGGCTGTTAATCAAATTTATGTTGCGCATTTAGTTTGCATTACACAAATTTATTTTTCAATAAAATCTGCAGGCAACTGAACTACACTCAAAACAAAATGTTCTAGCTTTATTTTAAGAATACTCATTTGCTTTAAAATCGCCAAGACAGTTAAAAAAAACAATGTCTAAATAATAAAAGTGTTTTTATGAAATTTGTAATAAATGACAGAAAATACCGATGCTTAATTTTTATATCTCACCTTTTGAAAATTAGAAATGAATATAAAAATATCTTTTGATTTATTCGGATCTAATGTTACAAAACATTTACAAAAGGATTTTAATGTATCAGAAATTGATTTTTCAATTATGATTTATTGCACTTTGAATGATTTTTCATTGAATTTCCGAAAATATGATTAATTTTTTTTATTCTTATTATGAAATGAATTTTACATACATTTTCTACATTTTTCTGATTTCTCTTATATTTTTCTAATTTCAACTTACTAATTTTTATAATCTGAATTTTTAAATTAGCTGAATTTTGTTGTTATTGTTAGTTTAATCTCACCATTTCTTAATTTAATTTTATTCCTAGTTTTGTCTTTGATTTCACATTCTCACAAAAATAAAATCCGATTATCTGAAGGAACAAGTTGTTTTTTTTTCAAGTGTAGGAAAGTGGAGGCGGGGGTAAACAACCAGTTTGGGATGATTGAAACTTACCTGTGAATTAATGGCCCGCGATTCGGAGACATTCACGGCATATTCGTCGCGCTCAAAGACGGGCGGATTGTCATTGACGTCCTGGACATCGACGATGATGGTGACGTCCGCGGAGAGCGGGGGCATGCCCCCATCGGTGGCAGTCACTGTTAACGAGTGCCGCTGCGACGTCTCGTAGTCGAGATGTCGCGATAACACCAAATGTCCGGAGCGTGCATCGATAGCAAAGAGCGAGGGCTGAGAACTTTTATTGAAGCCACGCTGGGTGGCATTAACCGAGGAGGAGGAGGATGAGGAGGTGAATGAGGAGAGACTGTAGGTCACTTGCCCGCTGCTGCCCGAGTCCTTGTCGTGGGCGTGCACAGCGAAAAGGGGCGTGCCCAGCTCGGCATTCTCCGGCACCGAGATTCGCACCATGCTCGTCTCAAACTCGGGCGCATTGTCGTTGACATCCTCCACCTCGATGTTCACTTGGGTGTGGCCATAAACCGGCGGCTCCCCACTCGTGGCCTGAATGTTGAGCAGCACCTGCGACTTGGCCTCGTGATCCAGCGGATGGGCAATCCGTATGTTGCCCGAGGCGGCCTCAATGCTGAAATAACCATCCGGATCCCCGGAGTAGATCGAGTAGCGCACGGGACTCCTTTGGGCTGTGTTGGGTATGAAACGAAGAGGAAAGAGAGAAATTAAGCACAAATTGATTGAATAAAGGCAAGAATTCAAAAGGAAATGAAACTTCATTCAGCGAAAATATGAATTAATCAATGATGATGAATCAATATTAGGTAAGTATATTTTAGTTAGAAATTAAGTATAATGTAATTAATAGTATTGCATATAATAATTATATTTCTTTTCAGTTTTAAAAATAAATATTAAAGTTTAAACTATTTATATATTCAATTTAATTGTAAGCTATTATCTTCTGGATATACGTATAAGTAAAAAGAACAATTAATTTAAATAAGGATTAATACGCAATGTACAAATAAGAAACATTTTTAATTTATTTG
>JBAMBJ010002331.1:0-36594 GCA_037043495.1 Drosophila recens | reverse complement strand
TCAGGAAACGCATTTTTTTCATGCATTTTTACAGCTTTCTAAGTAAAGTATAGAAATATCTATGTATTGTCTTCTTTTTTTCTATTCTCTACTGAGTATCCTTTGGTCTAGCACACTTTCTCAATCTCTCGCATATTTACACGCTTTTTTCATTGACATTTTATCGGATTATTGACAGTGAGGACGAGTCGCTGCTTCCGGATGCATTGGCGCTATACTATAAGTATAAAGATGGCAGGCTCATCATTTGCCTTGTCCTGAAAAAATAAAGCACCCGACGTTATCCGCTTGAAGCAATTGCACTCAAACACTTATCACACTTATCATCGTATAATCATCGATTTGGCTTTGGTTCGCTTTCGGGTTTGGTTCAGTTCGGGTCGGGTCGGTTCGGCTCGGTTCAATTCAGTTCTATTCGGCCGTTGGCAATATGCGATTGACTGAGTTCACTTTTGATGGCTTTGGCTGGCAAAATAACTTGACGGAAAAACCATTGAACCACAATTCACCACCCAATAAATCTTGAGGCAACGTTCATTTAGTTTGACGAACAGTTTTTAAAGCGACTTTAGTTGACATAAAACGAAGGAAACATTCAGAGATGAGAGAGAAAGATAGACAATGACACTCGGAGAGTGGAAAAGTCAGGGCGGATAAAAAGGACAATAACATTTATTGATCAATTTGGAATAGTCTATAAAATAGGATTTCTGGATTTTGTGATTACTCGAACAGTAACATAAGCTGAATATATAAAATTGTTTACTTCTCGAACCAGAATCGGAAAATCAATTTTTTACTAAATTTAACGCTATGCAATTATAAAATAATAGATCTTAAATAGATTATCATTAAATTAATGGTCAAATTGACTCATCCGAATTATAAAGTCAAACTAATTAATAAACTAATTGCAAAATAACAAAATTGTACACCATTTTATATGGTTTTTTGTTACATTTATTGATTTTGCTTTTTCTGTTGATCAATTTTAGAAATTTTTCCAAATACCCCCCAAATAAATTTGTAATTTCATTGATCGTTTGTCAACTGCTCTTAAGGGGCATTTACACTAGTTGACAAGCTGGTCAATTTCATCTCAGTAGGCTGAAAATTTTGATGGCAACTTTATCAACTCTAGTGTAAACGGTGGTCAACTCTAAGCAAAAGTGTGTTGACTTGGTAAAAAGCACAGCCTACTGAGATGAAATTGACAAGCTTGTCAACTAGTGTAAAGGCACCATTAGTTGACATTAAAAAAAAAAAAAAATAATAATAAGTAAAATTATAATTAAATTAAACAGTTTTATCGTTTTACAAAATCAAGAAAACTAAAAAAACAAATTGAGAAATGGTTCTTCCTATTGAATTGAAGCAAGTTCTCAACTACATAAAACCTTTTGCCAAGTAGTTCTTGAAATCCCATACTCAAAGGTATTATATACGAGAAATGAAATACACTGTGAATTTAAATGTGTTTTCTCTACACATTCACTTCTCAACTTAACGTAAATTGTATGCTTTTGAATACTTTCTGTGAGTGCACTCATTTTATTAACTACATTAGCAAAATATCCAAAGTACAGCAAATTTAAACTTATGCTACACCTTAATAATCATTTGCAGCTGTCAAGCGCATTTGAATACACTCACTCACACCCATTTAGATACTCATACTCATGCTTGGGTATTACAGTGCCCACTCACTTTCAATTATCCACATAACTTGAATTTTATTTGCAGTTTCAGTTTTGCATTTCTCGCTTTTTTTCACTTTTTGATTTAATTTTTTTTTTTTTTTTGATGCCCCATACTCGACAGCGATGTCCACTGGGGCATGATAAACTTGTGAGAGCGTTTGTAACTGTATAAAGAAGGTGTGCCTTATTTGAGAGCTGTATTTTAACCTTATCTTCATTCTTTTAAATTAAGCATACTTAAATATTTGTTGGGAACTATAAAATACACATAATTAAAAGGTAACTGCACGTCGAGCATTGACAACTTTTCAATTTTTTCGCTTTTAGCTGTTGTTATTTTCGCATTTTGATTTTTTTTTTTTTCGTTCAAGTTTATACAACGTTTGTCTCACATTTTGTTTTACATTTAGTTTCTATTTTGCTTTCCGTATGACTTTTGTTATTGTTTTTCTGTTACTTTTTTATGTTTGTTGAATTTTTAATTGAATTTGCGACTATTTCCTCATTTTTTGTGCTCTTTTGTCGACTGGTACAAACGTCGGTCAGTTGTGTTTTTGGGGAAGGAGGGAAGCGGGGAATTCGACTGGTTTCTCCGATATTTTATTTTATATAAGTACACTACATGGCATTAATATTGACAAGTTTGTAGTTGTGTATGTGTGTGTGTTATCGAGTGCAACACAAATTTCAATTTCAATTTTCAGTCTGCAAAAATGTTTCATTTGCCCAAAAAAAAGTTGCCGACTTTTATGGCTCCTCCCTCGTCGCACTCAATTATTCACAATCGTTTGCAAGGAGATTCATTCCATTTGATTCCATTCATTCACAAGTTCCGTAAAGTTACGGCATATGTTTGTTATTTTAACGTCAATAAAGTCAGATGCAAGTTTAGCTTGCTTCCTGTTTGACTCGCAGATTTTTTAAGGTTTGGCAACGCTTAGCGGGATGCTGCCTAAACAAGGTTGCCAGAAAGATATGTAAGCGACTCAATGTTGATCAATTGATAAATTATATACAAATCTGACTTGACTTAAGTTAACAAAGATAGACAATTTGCCAGGTGGCAACGCTGGTAAGATATTTTTCTGTCAACTATTTAATATGTAGTAATATTAGTAGTATTTAGTAGTAATTAATAAATACAGTCGAACTTCCCTAACTCGAACAAAATCGAGTGGCAATAGCGTTTACTGAGCAAATTTCATACAAATCTGCTTCCCTAACTCGAACTTCTATAAGTCGATTTTCTCCGTAACTCGAATAAAAATATTGGCCCGTGCTTCTGTGCGAATTTTTCGGGAAAGCCTCCTATAAAGTTTGAATTTTTTTTTCGTTTCTGTTATAAGCTTTTGTTACCGGATCGTTTGGATATGTAATATTGATGTACATTAGCATATGGAGATGTTATATAATAGAATATTGCATCAACAATTATTTAGGCTTGTGAAATTGCTATAGGAAAGATGTTCGAAATGTACTTATTTGTCAGCGCATCACTGTACTAAAATGTTTAAAAATGTTTAAGGAAATATTTAAACTTATTAGTAGTTAAGGAATTTGAAAGTAGACCAAATAAATTAAAGCTGCTGAAAAATGCTGCTGGTATCTCAGCAAAAACAGTTTTCATTATAAATAAAAATTTAATATTTATTATGATGACATTTGAATCGGGAACTTCTTTTGGATGCAGCAAAAGAACGAAAAATACAATTTTTGAGAATATTAACAGGTCTTGAACGAACTGGAATCCATTTTTGTTGAAAATAACAAGAAAAATTTGAAATGTATTTATGATTGAATGCATTTGAAATATCTTTTAAAAAACTAAAAAAAAAAATTCCTAACTCGAAGTCTTCCTAACTCGAACTTTTTTCTTGGATAATGGTGATTCGAGTTAGGGAAGTTCGACTGTAATAAAGTTAGCTTTTCTTCAAGTTGGAAATGGTTGGCCAAACTGTTGAAAAAATTAGGCAAGGTGGCAACGCTCAAGTTATATGAATTTAATTCAAGTTTAGCTAGTTTTAAATGAAGATAACTTTTTCAATGCCGTTGAACTGACATCCCACAAGAAAAGTTAAGTCAGGTGGCAACGCTGTAGCATAGTTTGCATGTTAGCAAATTGAAATCAGCATTTTCAGTTTCCCGGCTGAAGTTGTAAATTGTGTTTGCTCCTTAAATGCCAACTATCTGGCATTACCCATGCAAAATAAAGACCAGGTGGCAACGCCAAAGTGTCAGTTTACTAATTAAAAAACAGGCTTTTAATTTTTCCCAGCTTACAATAAAGTTGAGTTGCTTTCATTACTTTGCCAATGCTGATGATCTGGCAACACTCAGCATCATTAAGTTGCCTCACTTACCTTCTTCGACAGCTGTGTTATATCCACGGGCGTTACGCGATTCAGGGCCGCCAATCGTTGTAGACGCTCCCGTGCGTGCTCCTCGACGGCAATGACAAACGCGTCCTGCACCGAGTTGCCAATATCCCAAGCTACAGAAAGAGAGACAGAGAGAGAGTGAGAATTAGAGAGAGTGAGAATTAGAGAGAGTGAGAATTAGGGAGTGCGCGTGTGAGTGAGTGAGGCAAAAAGGAATTAATACATTTGCTATAAGCAGGCAGCGGTAGAGCTGCCAAATGATTTATGGCACAAAGTGCGTTTGGAGTTGCTGTCGCTGTCAGGCTACAGTGAAAACCACGAACCGCCAACCACAAGAGCAGCAGCAGCATCAGCAGCAGCAGCAACATCAACAACAACAACCACCAGAGCAGCAACAACAATAGCAACCACATTGTTGATGACAACAATGCGCACATTGTGCGTGGCCACAAAATAAAGTCAAAAATACAGTAAAATCTGCCAATGTGAAACCAAAATTGCTTTACTTTAGGCATGTTCATTTCCTATTGAGGGTATTCCCAACTATGTCAAGTATGCAATTTTTTGTTATCACAATAAAACTGTTTTAATTCAATATTTAAAATAAACAGAAATATTTCGTATCATTATTAGATATTGAATATTTAAAATTTTATTAAGTTCTGAAAACTTCTGTGGAATTTCTTAATGTGAAAAAGAAAAAGAAAATACGGTATACTTTGGTGTCTTGCTTATTAAATATATGGATATTTCCATTTATATCTTTATGTTAAATATTGATTATTCTGTAATCGACTTGTGAATATATATCATCTCAATAATACTTACATGTTACTCAAAAATACATAAACAGAGAAATATTCAAGAGTGGAACAGAAATTAAGTCATTTTCGATTTTTCCCATTTATTCTATTCTATTCCCTTTGAAGTTAATTGAACTGTTAAATTTTACTTCTCAACTTTCCTGAGTAAATATCGATATAACAATACTTTAATTTAGAATTCGTTTTGACTTTGGTGTTTTCAATAAACGTTTTCTGAGATTAGTTTTTTACTTATCTCATATTAAAATCACATTTAAATGGCTAGAGACAGACAAAATAATTTGAAAAAAAAAACAGTTTTAAAAAATAATTAATAACAAAAAAATATAACGCGATCCTTCGAGCCGGATTTGAACCAGCGACCTATGGATTTCTACACTTGAGTGCCTCTACAGTCCACCGCTCTACCAACTGAGCTATCGAAGGTCTATATGTGACGCGGCTCAAAAATAGTCTAAAAGCTTTTCACAATAAAAAATTGTTGTATTTACAATAAATGGAATGGAATGTGTTGTAAGGATATATGTAGATATTTTTTTATTTTAAAAAATGATCATACTTAAGAGTATATCATTATTTAAAGAGTCATAAATACAAACTTTAATTTCAATACGTAATAAATCTACTTTTAAACGAAAGCCCCTTTTAATTTCAATACCATTTTTTTTCGTTTTTGCAATTATCGATTTATCAAATATTAATCTTTTGACATTCGATATGTGTGAATCAACTGCACAGCATCTCCACTGTAATCCAGACATGCTAGCTGAATGAGTGTGCGAGTGATTGAGTGACCGAGTGTATGAGTGTGTATGAATGAATGGATGAGTGTGTGGCCAAACAAATTCATTAATAAGGCATTTCCGTTTGGCAGTCGAGACGCCACGAGAATTGTACAAATCGAACAATACAAATTGCTAGCTTATTGTACATATGTATATCGAATACACATGCATACATACATATATATCGAATATATATTGCCCACAAACACACACACACACACATACAAAAAAAAAGACTCAGTCAATAATATTCATATGGCAAATTGTATTGTAATCTCAAGCGTAACGAAAAAAAAAAATAAAAAAAGGCAAGTGAAGCTATGAGAAGTGAATAAGTATGAATACTCATATTAATATACAGTTACATCGGATTCTGTGGAAATGCGAGTTGTTTGAGTTGCTTTCCCCCTTTATTGGCTTAATGGGTTGGGGAATTTTTCTCGACAGTTGGCAGATTCAAATGCTTAACTCTTGATTTAATCATCTGGAAAATCGAATATCATATCGAGTATATGTCATAATCGAGTATTATATTGAAATTGCCTCTCAAATTGCCAAAGTAAACTTATTAAATTATTTAAAATTTGCTGAAAATCGAAAGATTTAGAGATGACTAAAGGGAAAGACAGAAAATGTTATTAAAGTTATCTTTTACAAAAATATGAATAAATTATTTCCGTTTGACAATTTTAAACGCAAGTCAACTTTTTATTTAATTCAAATGTTCCTCCATGATTTATATAAATGTAAGATATTTATTTTTAGCTTCTTTTTCGGGTATTTTTCCAATATATACTCTCGAATGAAAAAATTTGCTGTCGTCTAATTAACTTTAACTGATTGTAATAAAATAATAAATAATTAAATTATTTTTAAATAATTATTAAAGACCCGAAAATAACAAGAAACTGTTTAATTTATTTTTATAGGTTTTTAACAAATGATTGTCGCTAAAAAGTCTAGATAAGCTTTTCATTGCATTCCTTAATATCTTCATGGAAAATTATACGACATATGTAGGAGACATAGAGATTTTACAAGCGAAAACTTCAATTCTCTTTCATTCCGATTTCAAACGAATTTAAAAAGCTTTCTTGTAAAGATTTCCTAAAGAGGAACATTTTCTAAAAAATGTTGGCTTTTTCAGCTTGGTTTTATTTAAGCATCACTTGAAAATCGAATTGAATTTGTCAAAAATAACATCCAGAGGTGGCAAATTAATCTAGCTTAACAAAATAAACTTAATTTAATTCATAAAATTATACAATTCGATTTATTTTTAAAGTATGTCAACTTTAAAAGTAAAATCACAAAGCTTGTATCAAAATGAAAATGATGATGAATATGAGGACAAATATGAGAACGAGAAGGAGAAGTTGTAGTTTAATATCAGAAGTGCACTCAAACAGAGAGTTCACTTCACTTGTGCCACAAGTGGCACAAAGGCACAGACAGTTTTTCCTCCAGTCTATTTTCTATTATAAATACATATTTATTTAAATTCGTAGACACATTTGAGCACACACACTCACATACATACACACACACACACACACACACACACACACACATATGCGTTCTTGTCTCCTTTAGCTTTTTATCAGAAGCTTTGCCGGCATTGCCAAAGGAATCGTCAACTTTCGTGTGGAAAAGGAAAAGTTTTTTTTTTTTTGCTCAAAATTCGCTTTATGCTGTCAGGCGCTGACATCTTGCACCAAACCACCAAAAATGCCTGACTTTGCCTTCTTCTCATCTCTTTTCCCTGCCTCTACTCTCCTTCTCCCGTTTTGCTGCCTCGTTCGTCATTCTTGTTCCTTGCCATTCATGTTCTTCATATAGCCAACCAAAGCCTTTGCCCGCACTCAACTTTAGCTGTCACTTTTATTGCTTTTCAGCTGCAGTTTGGCACGCCCGCACATTCGTGCCCCCTTCCCCCTCTAACCACTGCCCCTGCCCCTGTACTCTTCTTCCCCCTCCTGCCCATCGAATGCTAACCCGGTTACCATCCGACTTTAGCGCATCCTTAGCACAGCATCCTCGGCTTTAATTTCATTTTGACGCCCTTGCATTTGCTATACCCTGAAATTGTCATTGATATTAGAGAGGGTATGCTCAACCTAAAGTTGAAGAGCATTCGAATTAGTTTAAACTTCAAAATTTATCAATCATTTTTGTACAATATAATCTTCTTTTCTTATTTTTCAATTTTTTCTCTATCTTTTATCTTGTGTCCCTCTTTTTTTCCACTTAAATTTCTTTACTTACATTCTCTAAAATAAAGGATTTGATTATATAAAAAACAATATATTTTTTATCTTACGTCTTTCATATTCTATCTTCCATCTTTTATTTTTAGTGTTACCTTTTCTAAATTATTTCTACCTCAATTTACTTTTTATTTTACCTAATCTACATTTCATCTTCTATTATCTTTTGTCTTCCATCGTTCAAATTTTTTTTTTTCTAACACTAATTTTCTCTCTCTGCCTTTAATTAATTTCAATCCACCTTACAGCTTCCCACTTCAATGTTTCATCTTTTATCTTTTGTTTTATATTTTCAGATTGTGTTTATTATTTTCTTGATTTCATCGTTGAGTTCAATTTCTAGCTTAATTTCTAACTCCTAATTCAGCATGATTTCTAGCTAATTTTTGAGCTGTATTTCTAGCTCTATCTTAAGCTCTATCTCCCTTTGTTTCTCCTTCATTATCCTTATTTTACTCTTATATACACATCTCCATTCCATCTGTCGAATTTATATCTTTATTATTGTCTATGGCTTATACTTTCCTTATCTGTATCTCCTTCGGCATATTACACACAAAAAATTTTAAATAAATTTTGATTTTAATGGAATGGAGATAAATATAAAATTTAAATGCAGATTGCATAATTTTTTTAATTTTAATAATATAATATCGATTTAAATTGTATCTGTATTTTAATTTTAATAAAAGCCATAGTGGGTCCAAATAAAATGCACATTTTGTATGTCTATCTGTAGCACCTACAGGGTATTTTTCAGTCTATTTTCTATGCCTAAGTTTCTCATTTGCTTTGCTTCTTTTTTAGTTTTGCTTGTTAGTTTTTTGGGTCTGTTGATTGCGCCGAAAAGTGGCCGTCAGCGAAGAAGCAACAGCAGAAACAGCAGCAGCAGCAACAGCAGCAACTGGAGGTGGCGGCATGTTGCATGCAGCAGCATGCGGCAAGCATAGTAGGCGGCAGCAATGGATGGCAATGACAAGCCAAGGCAGTAGCTCAAAACTCAAGCCTAAAAAGGGACTGTGTGTAGTGTAACTGGGCCGCAAGCAACTATGAATGAGTGTGTGAGTGCGAATATGAGTGTTGTGAGTATACCCGCTCTATTTGCCGCCCACTTGCCGTGGCCACTCGCAGTTGCAAATCCAATTAGGCATCGTTGCAACGTCGACGACAGCGTCATATGTCGTTGAACCTCATGCCTTGACTTTTAATCTCATTTGTCTGTGGGTGTGTGTGCGTGTCTCTCTCTCTAAGTCAGTGTGTATGTGTGTGTGCCACGCCTCTTCGTAACTAGAAATGGGAGTTAGGGAGCATAAGAGTCGACTTGCTTATAGAAATGCTTAACTTGCCCAGTAAAAACTAGAAATGAGAATCTCGATATTTATAAGTATTATATTATTATTAAACTTATAAAAAAAAATAAGAAAAATATGTAAACATGATTTTCAATTAGCTTTTCAATGAATATTTACTAAAATACCATATAAACTCTAAAGTTTTTTACCTAAACCATGTTCTCTTATCAATGCGGTTATTTTTTTTTAAATTAAAAAATTAATATTAAAAGAAATCGAGGTCATAGAGAGAATTAAATATCATAACGGCATTCCCATATCCTTTCGGTTTTTGGACTAAACAAAGTATATACATTTTAGTGGCTAATAATTTTATGTCAAAGAAAGCAAGAAAAAAAAATAAAATACATACAAATCGTTACTCATCCCTAGTTAAAACTGTGTACTGAGCTTCTTCCTCTTTTGCCTCTGTCTTTGTTTCTCCCCATTGTGCCAATCGTGTCATATTATTAACCTCAATTAGTAATTAATGGCGCTACGGGACATGAAAAAGAAAAAATGGGAAAATCGCCCCTCTCTAAACGTCCTTCCCACACCAATAGAGCTCCCATACAGACCCAGGATAAATTATGTGCATTTCGAGTAGTTTATCGACATTGTTCATCATTATCAGCAACATCATCAACTCTCATTCATTAAAGTACATGGAAAGTCAAGTGTTTACATGCGTATCTGTGTGTGTGTGTGTGTGTGTGTCAATGTGTGTGTTAGACTTCTAACCAATGGGTTCAAACTGAAATCGAAGCATTGACAGCGACAGCAGGCGATTTAATTGCCACTATAAATTGATAAACAATAAACCAAAAGTGCGCTCCAGTTGCGGACACAATATGATAAGTGTGACTACAACAACAACAGATAACAACCAACAACAACTAACAACTAACAACCAACAACAGAAACCGCAGCAACAACTCAACTCAACTAACAGCAACAACAACTCTTTAAAGCGCAACGCTTGTCAAACTGTGCAGATTTAGCAGTCATTGTAGATGTTAAAATGTTTTCTATAAGAGTATCAACAATTAATACTAAGAATTAAAATTAATATAAGGAATAAGAATTTTGGGAAATTAAAATTAGAATAATATAATTGGAAAAAAGTTAACATTAGAAAAAGTGCGGAAATCTAAAATATTTTAGTAAATATCACGCGATTTTGAATTATATAAATATTTTTGACTGTTTAATTTTTTGGAATCAATTGGAGTTAATATAAGAAAAAATGCGGAAATCAAAAATATTTTAAATATCATGCGATTTTAAATAATATAAATATTTATGACTGTTTAATTTTTTGGAAGCAATTTTTGTTTTTAAATCTTGTGTCCTTAAAAACTTATTAAATACTTGCTCTGTAAGGTTTTTTTACCAAAAATATTCAGGGTATTTGCAAGTCGATCACTCTTCGCTCTGAGAGCATTTTTGCCTATGGTCAACAAAGAGTTGCAAATCTGAGATCTAATCTATGTGCATCTTAATAAAGTCTTTCAACTGCAAATAAATCATCTCGTATCTTTAGTTTATCTCTCTTTTCTTTAGTTAAGCTTAAAGTTGATTGTTTTTATAAGATACGAGAGTGTATTTAAATAATAGAAGATAAAAATCTTTATAATTTAGAAGTTTGCAAACAAACAAAAGATTGTATAATGATGAATATGAATTTATATTCGTTATTTATAACATTTTAATTGCCCACAAGCGGGGCCATGGAGATTGTAATACAATAGGTTACAGGGTATCGGGGTATTGGGTGGGTGCATATATATTGTTACAACTGAAGTAACTCGCTCGGATTCCCAAACGAAACCCTAGAGACTTTAAATATTTATTTATTATATTGTCTGTTTGACTGTTTGATTGTTTGTTTAACGATTAAAAAAGATTCCATTACACGTATTATTCTTTGCAATACCCTGTAAAAGCTTGAATAAGTTCAGATCATAATTTATATAATTTTTGTTAAATAGAACAGAAGATACTTAAGTCCTTGTGATCTTTCATATTTATTACGTAGTTCCAAACTTATTTTAAAACTAATTTTCAGAGAAAATATTTAAGTTAAATACGCTATCTACCAAATATTTCTATGTAACTGTATTCACTTCTTATTCTCAATACTTCATTACAATTAATCAATAAATATACAAATTAAAAGCATTTATATTTATAAAGAATTTATATATTTTTTCCTATATATTCTTTTATATTTACAGGATATTTTCTAGTCGCATCGATCTTACAAAAGTGTGTGTGTTTTTCGCCGTTTGTTTATCTTTTTCGTTTGTTGACTGTGATGGCCTTTAATCAGCTTTGGCTACGTTTTATCATTCACAATTAAAATTTAATTGTAATTAAATAATGATGTGTCGCGTGTTAATTGCAAATGCATAAGAATCCGTATGTGTATTTGTGTATTTAATTGCATATGTTTATTTATATTTTTGTATTTTTATTTTGCGGCTACTTTTCTTGCGTTTTCCTCGTTTCACTTCCCTTGACTTGTCTATTCACGTGTCGTATACGTGATTTTTTTTTGGGCAGGGAAACTGCATATTCGCCACGTTTATCGGTTTGCTACCCGTTTTGCCATCACACTAATTGGCCATTAAATAATTAACATCATAATGCAAACAAATGTTTGCTTTTTAGCATTTCAACTAAAGAATTAACATTGTCATTGCTTCAAATTGGTTTCGTTTGGTTTAAATCCGCATTTGACTTCCTCTTAGCACTAGACGTTTCTCGACGTCACTTTTGGCTAAATTTTATTTATTTTGCTATAGCTTTTATATACGTACAGTGGCTGTCAGCTTATTTGACCCACCTATTTTTATATATTACACATTTTTAATAATTATTTTGAGCAACGTTAGATAGGTATAAAAATAAAATTTAAACGTAGTTTACTTATTTTTATTTTATATTTTCAATGTATTATATCCTGATTTAAGCAATAAAAACCCAATGTACTTTAAGGCGTAGTGTGTCGAATTAACTGCGAGCCACTGTAAGCTTTTATACTGGAATTTCTCGACTTCTCTTTTCTCGATTTCTAACTTTAGCTTTATTTCGATAATTCAATATTTTTTACATCTCATCGCTTAACTTTTCTAAACTTAAATCTTTTTGAATTGAACTTTTCGAAATTTTCTAACTTCTTCAAATTGAACTTCTCTCTTTCTCTTTCTCATTTTCTCTCTCTCTATCTCTCTCTCTCTCTAAATTCGAAACTCCCCGACTGTAACTTTTGTAATTGTTTTAAAATTCTACAAATTCGAAATTTTCAACCATGAACTTTTTCAGTTTTTAACTTCCTGATTCTTTTAACTGACCTGAGATAAAATGTTGACAATTTAAAATAATTGTTAAGCACAGCAAATGAGCAAATGAATTGTGCTTATCGAAATTGAATAACAAGTATGACAAAAGCAGTTATACAAATTGAATATTTCTTATCTGCGAATAATTCATGGAATTTAAAGTTAACTTCTGGTTTAACCTTTAAACGAATCTTGTGCTTTTTTAGCTAACGGGCAAATGAATGTTTTGTATATATGCATGTACATATATACGAGCTAATGCTAGTATATACTAGTAAATGCTGGTAGATACTAAAATATATAAAAATGTTGTAGCATTTACGATAGAGGTATGTACATATTATTATTTTAACATTCCTTTCTCATCTTTTATAGCTGTTGCTCTTGCTCTTGCTCTTCTCGTTCTCATTCTCATATTCGTTGTTGTTGTTGTTGTTGTTTGTTAGCCATTTTTCAGCATCGCTTTTGTTGCTGTTTTGTAAAACTCGTTTTGGTGCACAAGATTTCGTTTTTATACTCATACTTTGCTTTTATCTGCGGCTCTTCCAATTCTTTTTTCTTTACTTATATACATACATATATATATATATATATATTTTGCTTTGTTTTTTCTCATCTTCTCTTTTGTTGTTGTATTTTTTATCTACGTAGCATGTGCGCGGGTTATGTAACCGCAAAATGATGTATCGCATTTCCGAGGCTGCTTGTTGGCCTGGCTGTAAACTGAATGGGAATGGGAATGGGAGACTGGGCCCTGCCCCTGACCACCATCGGTTTTGGGCCATGAACTTTTACACCCATGAGGTTCACTTCACCTGCCCCCCAGTGGCAGAGAGACAGAGATAGAGACTGTGCAAAAACTGTGGGAACAATTGAGTTACAGTCTTCGTCTTTATCTTTTCATCTTTTTCATCTCATCAGAACCTTTCAACAATCCTAACCTATGGCAACTACTTCAATTCTTACTCTCATAATATATATAACAAACATTTTCATTTACATATTAATCAATATTGATAAGCTACTTTATTTTTTTTCAGCTTTTTTTTTTTGTTAATTTAATGTTGGCGACAAAAATGGAAAGTAACTCGTATGTTTTGCATTGACTTTCGTTTTGTGCACAAGAAAGTCAAAAAGTTTGTTTCGTTTTATGTCTCACGTAATCCATATTAAATGCTCGTTTTTTTTTTTTGTTTTTTTTTGGCTCTTTCTTTGACAGATTTATTTGTTTTTTTGCTGTAAGCGCGCAGATAAGCAATAGCAAACATATAAATCTCTTTCTCTCTCTATCTGTCTGTGTGTCTATCTCTTTCTATGTGCTCATCATTTAGCATGTTTATACCCTTTACCTCAAAAGAGAACCTAAAACTGTGCCACATAAAAGGGTAAGCGACAAGTCCATAAAAGTCAGCTGTCCTTCTCTATCTTTATAGCCGCATAAATGTTATGGCCAAAAAGTATAATAGTTTTGACCGGTTTTGCAGTTTATTTTTGCACATTTCTAAACTCGAAACGTTTCCTGAATTGGGTTTGAAAGCTTTAATAAATGAAATACATAAATGAATAAGAGTTTTTCTTAATAGAAAGTAACTCATGAAATAAGTAAGTACTTTAGATCATTAATATCAGAATCAATACAAATACTACTACAATTTTAATATATTTCATACTTGTATATAGTATTTATTAGTGTTTCTGTTTTGTTTATTAATATCAATAACAATACTATATTCTTTGGAATTAGTTATGTTGTCATTATACCATTATTATCAAAATTTTGACTGTCATCAATTATTTCAACATAAAATGTCTTTTAAATTTTCATCATCATTAACATGTAATTTATTAATAATTGTTAATTTCTTTACCATTGCCATGATAAGCTTAAATATTTTGTTCATTATTTTCTGTACATAATGAAAAGTATTTGTGATTAAAACTTTTACGGCAATGATTATCGTAATAAAATGTTAATGATGATCAAAATTGTAATGATAATAAACTATATTTTCATTACAATTCTCAAGAATATTTTCAAAGTGTTTTAAAGTGTGAGACTCCCCCATATTAATATTAACAATTAACTATCTTTATTATCAATAACTTCATAGCAATTATTTTTCTCTTCTATTAAAATTAGTTTTATTTTTTGTTTTTTATATTTAAAATCATTTTCATTCAATTGAATATTTTTATACGCTTTAGCATTTAGATTTGTAACTTGAATGCCATTATTAAAATTATTATGAATATAATCCTCATGATTACTTGTATTATCTGAAATTATCATGATTTTTTTGCTTTTTAAAGCAATTTCGCAAGGCAATTTTCATTCATTAGTTTGTTGTTGAAGTGGCGCCCCCTAGCGGCAGACAATCGGAAAACTGTGCACTGTGCAATTCATTCAGTTATTCAGTAAATGATAAAGCCATTAAACTGAAACCCCCTCCGCCCCCCGCACTCCAGATTTACCACCTCATGTGATAGCCTCAATTTGAATCGTATGCATATCAATGTGTGTCAAACAGATTTGATTGCCTGGCCAACGTACAGTGAACCCCTTTTCTCTCTCTCTCTCTCTCTCTCACACACACACACTCTGTCCCTCTTAGTCTCTCTATCTGCGCACCCTTTAAATACGTATAAATTACTCATACGCCAGTTGGACCGCAGTTAAGTGTCGCTTATCACTCGCTTATCAGACAGAAGCACAACGTAAACAAGAAATTTTTTAATTGTTAGCATTGCCAATGGTGCTATAAGGGAGGGGGTAGGATAGAGAAGAGAGAGATTGAGAGAGAGAGGGGAAGAGATGAGGTGAGACGGAAAGCTGTGAAGCTGAAAGGCAAATGTTGAAGATGATGGACGGTCGCAGTTTTAAATGCCTTTATTATGACACAGCAGATAGAAAGAATTGCCGAGAGGGGTTAAAAAAGAGAGAGCGAGAGGGACTGTGCACTGTGGGATAAGAGCCCCATATTTTGGCATAAAGTTCATTTAATTTTAATTAATTTATTTGAATTAATATCTAATAAATATTTAATTTTTATTGTTGAATTGTATATTCTAAACCTGACTTCTCAAGACAAGGGACTACCTTAAAAAAAAAAATCATATGATGCATTTATGCTTAAAAATCGCATTTTTCCAATCCAATTAAAAAACAAAAATATTTGTCAACTCCACTTGAGTCTAATAAGCAAATATCCAAAATTAAATGTATCTAGCTTTGTATTTTGAGATTATAACAAAGATTTACTCGGGGAGAAAGAGGACTGGAGACAAATTCAAAAATAAAAAAAAATATAAATTCTACTTTAGCAAAATTAAAGCTCAGGCCAAATTTAAATTTTCTAGCTTTATATTTAGATTTTATGTAAATATATAATACGATTTCTTCTACCAAAAAAAAAATTCAAACTTTTACATTACATTAAACTAAGTTTCATGCCTAAATTCAAGTCTCTAGCTTTATATATTTCGAGTTTATGCCAAGATAGCGGGCTTTTATTCCATAGTTTTGTGTTAATAAAGAGAGAGAGAGAGAGTGAGAAAGAAAGATAGATGTGTGTGTTTACCTTTTAAGCACTTTCAACTTTAAATTGAATTCATTTCGAGCTGATGATGACGACCCTGATGATTGTCACAGCATTGTTGGCATTTCAGTTTAATTCTCTTGTTCTTTTTCTCTCTCTCTCTTCTCTTTTTATGTTATTTATAATTTTCTCTGTGCTTGTTCTTCTTCTTCTACTATTACTTCGGTTGCAACTTGTTCTGCTTTTAACACGGTTGTCTCAATGCTGCTGTTATTGCTCAGGTGTGCATTGTCTCACGTTTGTTTATTTATTTGCTCACTTGATTGCCTCACACATGGTTTTCTTTTCGTTTCGTTTTGTTTCGTTTCGTTCCTTTTTCTTTTCTTTGTTTGCTCTTCACTTTTTACTGTGACACTTTTCAATTGCAGTCGCGCCTTAACTCTACACTCTAGTCGCTCCTCCTCCTCCTTTTCGCCTCTCTGCCACGCCCTCTCCTGTTACGCCTACCCATCGACAATCGATCAATCTCTTTGTATTGCCTGTTCTAGACAATTTAGTTTCAATTTCATTTTCAATTGCAGTTTCAATTTCAATTTGAGTTTGATATTCCATTTAATTTCTTGAGAATGAACTTATTTGTACAATTTTACACCTTCGACTTCTTATTCATTCCCATTTACTCGCAATTCTCTAACCGTTTTTTTTAAATCGATCAAATTATTATCATAATTTGTTCATGTTTTAGTTTCAAGTTCTGTTTCGTTTGTAATAACACGTTCTGAAAAATTACTTATATGGAAATGGGCTTGACACTACTTATAAATAAACAACTTATTCTTTCATCTTTTCTTAGTACCTTTCTTTGTTTCAGTCTCATTATCAATTTTAGCTCCAATTAAAGTTTTTATTCCAATCACTTTTCCATCTTCGGAAATGGTTTACATCTACTGTCGAACAGTTTTTCCTTTGCTTATTTGCTTTCTTTACTCCTTCCCCTCTAACTTTTCACGTTTCTTTCGCAGTATCAACGTGTTGGTATTTTATTTATATTTTTTTCTTCTTTTTTTTATATTGCTCTTAGAAAAAATGTTCACTATAAAATATAATTATTTGAGCTTTTTTATTTTTATTTCGAGTTTTATTAATGAAAAAATCCCAGGAGGAAAATACTTCACTCTTATTTTTATACCAAATGTCCTTTTTTATTCAATTTCAATTTTATATTTAATCTGAGTTTTTGTTTTCAGAATATTCATATAATTTTACACACATTAAAACAAAAAACCAATTTGTACTTTTTTCATCATTTTCTCTGCTACTTTTCCTGCACCTTTCCAAGTAGTTTCAATCGATTTAAGACTTAAGCATTGTCTGGTCAGTTTTAGTTTCAATTGCAGCTTTAATTTAAGTTTTTTTGTATTCTAGTTTCATTTTCATTATCAGGAAAACGCTTAAAACAATAGTTAAGCCGTCACTTTGCCAAGAATTAAAAATTCCAACTCCTGTTTCAGTTTGATATTCAAGTTCCATCTAACGAAAGGGCTGGCAACAAGTGGCAACAACAACAGCAGCAGCAATATGGCCAATAAATTGGCTATTAAACTTATCTGGCCATATCCAATTATAAGCGCTTTGGATTTATAGCGGTAAAGTCAACAACAACAACAACAATGACAATGGCAACAACAATGTCACAAACAAAAACCAGCATCTAAATAATAATGGCCATAAAGTTGAGAGCGTGGAACGGAGAATGAAACAAACGACAATGGGACAACTGAGAATTGAGAATTAAATGTCAAGCGACACAAGCAACAGCATCAGTGAAGAGCTTTTGCCAAGTGCACGGCGCTAATTGATACCCTGTAAATGATCAACATCTGGAAACTTGTTGATTTTAAAGTGACAGCACTGTAAAAACAAAACATTAAACATTTAAGCTCTTGTAACATTTGAAATTGTTGTGGGTCAAACAAATTCATTAAATTATCTAAAATAGTGCAAGTTAATTTTAAAAAGTAAATAATAAAAGCTCCACAATAAATAGCCAACATTTGAAAGTAGTTAAGGCATTTAAAATTAGAACTATAGATGATAAAAAGTCGTAAAAAATTGTCAAAAATTTGAAATTCTCTATTAGTTATTTCAACAAATACTGGCTTGATCAAATAAAGTTATACTTAATGTATAATGCGAAATGTTAAGATACATTACTAACTTGTATTATCAACTAAATAAAGTTAAATATTGAAGCATTTAAATCAAAGCTGAAATGTAAAATTTGCTGGTTACATATTTATGTTTTAATGAAAGGGAATTTTTTTAATTTAAATTTAATATTAAGAAATGAAAGTCTAAACATTTCTTTTAATTCACAGATTAATCTGACGCTAAAGCAAATCCAGACAGACTTAAATTCTTCTGATCGTTTCAACTTCCCCGAGAAACAGAGAAAACTAAGATGCAGTTTCATTTACAGGGTATACGAAAAAAAAAAGTTGTTAGAAAATGCGCTTGACTTAATAAGATAGAATGAGAGTGATAGATGTAGATGTAGAGAGAAAGAGATAAAGATATAGCGTAGAGCTTTAAGTGCAACGGCAACTGTTGTTGGTGAAAGGCAACAACAATATAAAAAGGTAAAAAAAAAGAAGAAGAAGAACGCGAAGAACAGCAGAACATGATCATAAAAAAGAACGACAATAACAACAACAAAAACAACAAACAACGTAAAGCAAATAAACAAAACAAAGCAAAACAATGCAGCAATAACAACAACAACATCAACAACAACGACAGCTGCTGTGGCAGAAGAAAACAGCTTTGCCCCAAAAGTGGGGACAGTAGAGAGAGAGAGAGAGAGAGAGAGAGAAGAAAGGGGAAGAGGGGAAAATGTTGGGGAGAGGGAAGTTTGAATATTTGAATAAATTGAACAACAAATGCAACTCATACGAATACATTTGAAATTATTGAGTCAAAGCAAACTTAGAACAACTAACAAGTGCTCGACTAAGAGATACCCTGTGGATAGTTTAGAGATATACGAACATGAATCATGAAACATGAATTGAGTGAAAAACATTTATGAATGCAAGAAAGTAAAACGAATCTGATGTCTTGGGATTGATCTTTTAAGAGATACCCTATAAATAATATTAAAATAATCAAAGTTGGACTCATTTAAAACTTTTGAATGAAAGGAAATGCGATTAAAAATTGAGTACAATGGATGAACCTGCCGCGTTGGGTGTGCTCGACTAAGACATATCCTGTAGATAGTTTGAAAAGCCTGTAAGATGAATATATATCTAAAAATTTTGAGTCAAATAAAAAGAAAACTCATATAATTTTGGAAACAGAAAGAAAGACATAAATTTAAGGAGCTGCAAATATAGAAAACTTAAATATTTATAGAGTATATACAAAAAATAAATTATTTTAAGAAAACTTAATTTTTGATATTCATACAGAATTATATCAAAATTAACATATACTGTCTGCTGTGTGATCGATTTTACAGGGTATATTTGTATAACACTCCACTGAAAACAGCTGTAAGTGATTCACAATATCGTTTCGTTACGATTCATTTGATTCATTGACTAATTAAGGTGGCAATTCAATCAGCTTTCGTCTGATTAAAGCGCAGTACAAAACGAATCAAACGCATTTCCCAGTTGGAAAAAAAAACGCTGTGAATGCATTCACACACTCACACTTGAATATTTGTATTCATTATGGCTTATCAGCTGCTGCAACTGCAAAATAGCATAAAAGACAAGTAAAAACGATGTCCAGTCCCCGAATCCACGCAGAAGTTCGATTTAATCAACATTAATTAAATACAAATTTAAAAAAAAAAAAAACAGAAAAAAATTAAGCTCTTTGTGAATTCCAACTCGAGTTGAATTCATTGTCATTCATTTGCATTGCAATCAAAAAATTCCTTAAATTTTAACAATAATTGGTGACAAATGAATAAAAGCATTCATAAAGAAGTTTCTTTGTCCAACGGAACAAAGTTCACGTGGATATTTTTTAATTTTTTTATTTATTTATTTTATGTCTACGAAGTACAGTTGACTGGTATTAAAGTAAAAACTAAAGTAAAATTAATATAAAAATTAAAGTTACATTTAGTAATTATATCTTAATAAAAAAGTTTAATACAAAATTACTAATGATCCAACAATGTCCTTGGTCATCAAATTTTGGTTATTGATATTGATATTCATATTGATATTGTAACCAATTTTATTTAGGCCCGTTTTTTCAATATCTAAATAATGTGTTTGATAACTATTGAAAATATATTTTGACGTAAAATGTATACAAATTACTGTCCAATTTTAAATTATATCTTAGATACATTGAAAAAACGGCCCTTCATCTAAGAGCAGTTTTTTCAATAAACCTTCCATTAATCTCAATTTATTTTATTCCAAAATCTCAATTTAATTATGAAACACCTTATTAAGATATTAAAAAGGATCTAATGTTTCTAAGTTCTGCGATCTTGGTGTTAGCACAGTCCGACAAACTTTTCCACAAACCGATCAGCCTGTTCCAAATTTGTGCACTTGGCTAAAAAAAAATTATAAAAAAAAAAACTGCAGCAGCTTCTGCTTGCGGCAATGTGGCATTGTGGCATTCTTTGCGGATGTTGAGGTCAAGCTATTGGTCACAGTTACCCCCAACCCAAACCCAAACCCAAGCCCCAAACCTAAAAACTCCAATCCCAACCTGCCTCCTTGTTGCAGTTGCAACCTTTCTACCAAAAAAATCTCCGTCTCTTCTTCTTCTTCTTCTTGCTTGCAACACTCGTTCCATGGCCAAGAAGAAGCAGTAGAAAGAACGAAATAAAAACACACACACACATACTTTGGATCTGTTTTTTGAGGCAATGACTTTTACACATCGCAGCACATGGCTGGCCACATGCCCCAATCCTCAATCCTCAATGCCTTCTCTTCTTAGCCATAGCACCCAGCGCATCTTACCCTGTCACATGTGTGTGTGCGTGTTACTGTTAGTCTGTGTGTGTGTGTGTGTGTGTGTGTGTGCTCAATTGTAGCCGCCATCATCGAGCGCGTGTAAAAATCGTAAGACAAACTCACAGCGACGACGACGCCAAGAAACTTGCCTTACCGGATTTTGGATGCTGACCCAGCTAGACCCCCTTCCCTACTCCTCCCCTCCCTGCCCATCTCTCCACTCCTCCACTACCAACACAGTCTTCTCTCTGCAGTTCTTTCTCTTCGCTGCTTTGCACCCGCGCTTCTTACACCTGAATGGACCATGGGCAATAGACAAGCTATGCTGCCCTCTCTTCTCCTCTCTCTCTCTCGTACTCTCCCTCCTCTCTCTCTCTCTCTGTCTTTCTCTCTACCTCCGCCTTCTTAGTTGCTTTTTATCTGTCTCTCTCTCAGCGTTTGTTGTCTCTCTATTGATTTCGTTTTATACAACAAATTCATGACTTTGGAATGTTAGCATGCATGTATTTGTGTATGTGTGTGTGTGTGTGTGATTGTGTGTGTGTATGTTAGCAAACAAGTAAAGTAATAAGTAACTTCTTTTATTTTCAACGTCTTGAAAGAAAACTGGAAATTCTTTTGCGCCCATTTAGCTGGACTCTGTGACCCAAAAATATAAAAAAAAAATATGTGAAAACTCAGATATGTGAAAATACAACTATATAATAACCATATATATTTGTGGCCAAAACCAAAGAGAAAAGGGTTAAAATACACCTAAAAGTTGTTAGAAAAAATCATGAAAATTGACTTTTAAATGAAAACGAGCTGAAATAAAGGAAGAAAAGAAGATTCACTTAAAAAAGTTATAAAAAAAAAAAAAATTGCTATCACTGAAGAATACATAACATATGTATAATATGAATACTTAAGATTCTAACGCTTTGCGAGAATTTTCACTGAAAAAAATTCAAAGTTTTGATGAGTAAAGTTTTAAAGTCATTTTATCTAGCTATAGACTTGCTATAATTACTGTAATTGTAAAATCACCCAAAATCTATAACCTATCTAAAATTTTCTTACGCAAACATTTTCCCAGTTTTTTTAATTATTTAACAACATTTATTAACAATAGCCATTTTTTTATATAGTATAAGTGCACATGCTATAATATCTAATTTATTTTATATAATAATTATTTGCGTAACGCCCCCAGTTTTAGACTCTGTCTATTATCTGCGAAGAGAACGCCCTTTAAACACTAACAATACCCTTCAAACTGTTCTTTATGATCTATTTCGCATGTTATTTATTATCATTGTTGTTATTGTTAGTTAGTTAGTTAGTTAGTTAGTTGTGATTTCCACACACACTTTACACAGAGACGACAATAATCGAATCAAAACTCGTTTCGTTTTCGGGTTAGTTTTGAAGTTACTTGCCGTTACTTGCCTACAGTTTGAGCAGCGCTCACGTGGCAAACTATGCACAGTGGCCTAAATTGGTCAATAAGCTGGTAATAATTCTAATTTCTGAACCTAGAATTCGTTTAATTCGATTTACAACACATCAAGCAGTTGTTTTGGTAATTTGTGGTTTAATTATAATATCGATATTTATACAGCTGTAAGCTTTTAAAGGCCACATACATATGGGCATTTCTCCAGAAATGTCAACCAAGCCTAAAAACGAAAAATTGCTCAAAAACTCACATTTTGTGCAATTATGTTCCAAAAATGTGTTCAAGTTATTTATTTAAGCAATATACGCTAGAAGAAATTCAATAGGATGAACATATAGATTCTACATTGGAATAAATTCACTTTTTCCATATTTATGTCCATTTTCTTAAAAATTGATTTTTAAAATGGACCGTTTGTATTTTTTCGATTACACTAAGAAAAATAGTAAGATTGTATCATAAACCATTTTAATACATAGAAATATATTGAAAGTTTAATTTAAAACAATTTTTTCGAGCTGTTTCGATATATTATTTAAAAAAAGAGAGACAGAAACAACAGAAATATTTTGTGGAAAAAAATGTCACGTGCGACATGTCGCATGCGACAGTGACTCAAATTACATTTAAAAAAAAACTACTTGATATTTTTAAATCAAACAAAAAGCATTTTTTAGATAAATGAATACATTACATTTCAAAATAAATAGCATCAAAATATACGTTCACGTTTTGCCGAAATCAATGCTAGAGCTGGTCGCCGAAAAAACGACTTCTATCTGAGTCGCGTGCGAATGCCTTAGTTTTTTTAAATAATCTGGAAAACGAACAATTTCCCAAAATCCACTTTAGCACCAATTATAGTGCTAATCAATACCTATAAGTTTCTCCTTTTGTTTTAACAATATAATGTTATGGCATATGTTTTATTTCACTTTGAATGCGTACGAATGTCGCATTCGACATGGGAGAATTACCCATATGTTTTTTATCTGGCGTCACGAAAAATGTTGGCGCCCAATTACAATAAGATAAAAACAAATTATATATATTTCTTATAATTCTATATATTCAATTCAAATAAAGTTGGATTAAAATAACAGAATAGTTTCTTTTGCATGTTTTTAATTTGCTTCTTTTTGTTTTTAAATAAAAGCAGCAAATTAGCGGAATCTTAATTTGCTCCAACCGTTATGTTTTGCAAATTTGGCGCCACAAAGTCGCCTTCATCATCCTCATGCAGCTTGACAATAATTTATGATCTCAAAAAATTGCTGATGTACTTGTTGATATTTTTACTGAGTAGAATTTAAGAATATACCATTAAATGTGTCGTATGCTTATAGTTTTTAAAGTTCTTTAGTAGTGTAAAAAAGTGTCGAGTCTAAATATTGTTTCTCTTGATAAGCATGATATAATCAGATTAGAATTGTCAAGTTGTTCATTTATTTTGAGTCAATGTTTGGTTCAAAAACGGTGCACATTTTTGCACGTGAAACAAGGTAGCCAATCTATTTTTTTTTTTAATTTTAGAAGATACAACAAAAATTTGTTTAAAAACCTTCCGCGATATTTAATAGTACATAAGCATATCTTGACTTTGTGCCCACTGTGCTGTGTCGACTTTTTATATGAGACTAGCACTATTTTTCTTCTTTATCTATATTATTTTTATTTTTTATGTTTTGGTCCCCATTTTTTTTTTTTGCAACAGCTAAAAATTTCCAGTTGGTTGACTCGGTTTGGCAGCACTCAACTCAACTCAACACAACTCGACTCAACTCCCACTTCCCACTTCTTTCTCACTTCCCACTTGCCACTTCTCATTCCATTTTCAGTCCATTCCAATCCAGCTTCATTTGAAATGTTTGTTGCCCACTTTGCTGCCCAGTTTGCTGTTGTTGTTGTTGTTGCTTGTTGCTTTGGTCTTCTCTTCGCCTAAGCGACTTTTAACTATTTGCTGTCATTTTTATTTTATTTTATTTTAGTTGTTGTTTTTGTTGTTGTTACATTTTCTTATTTTGGTTTGCACTCTCACGCCGCCCATTACAAAACGTATGAAATAAGTACATACATACATACATGCATACATATACACATGCATAGAGAGATGTAAAAATGGGCAAAGCTCTCTCTACACGCACACACACTCACACACACACCCACACATACATACATACATCTTTTTTTACACTTTAAAGATTCTGCAGTTTTTATCAAAAATTTCAAGTTGCCGGTTACAAAAAAAATGTTTTGTTGTCGTTGTTTTGTAGCTGTTGCTGTTCTACAAATGTATCTGAACGTTGCGTTTATTGCATAAAAAGCTGCCGCCTGCCCTTCGCCCCAAAGCAAAAATAAAACAGTAACAGAAACGCAACGTTGACGTCGCTGTCGCCGTCGTCGTCGCTGTCATTGCTGATTCATGGCCCATGCAAAGCTCAGCTGGCAGCTCTGAGCGACAAACACACAAACACACAAACAGACAGTCAGACAGTTTAACAAGCATTGGTGTGCACTTACTTAAGCTGCGTCGCAGTCAACGCTGACGTCGCTGTTGTTGAATTTTGAGAGCGTCGCCGTTTGATTAAACAAATCAAAAATTTTGTTAGAGCAACAACAAACACATAAAAAAAAATAATAATCACAAGCACAAAACACACAACGAAATAAAACAACAAAAATAAGCGTTAAAACAAAACGCTGGCGCAGTTGCAGTCGCTGTTAACGTCAACGTCAACGTCGTTAGACGCCAACGCGCGCGCGCGCACACACAGAGCTACTTTAATAACGAAAAACGCTGACCGTAGATTATACGCGATTAGTTAAAACGCCGACAGCGTGACAACTACACACGGCACGACACGAAAAATGTAACGCAACGTAACGAAACCAAAAAAAAATGTAAACAACCGCGACACGCTGTGGACGCACCAAAAACGTCGACAGTTGCCGCACAACTGATGCGATTAGTCGACGTTGCGCCGCGGCGCAGCTGGGCACAGCACAAACTGAGAGGGCGAGAGCGACCAAAAGACAATTGCAAAAACAAAAGCTGCGCGCGATGCTCAAACCAAGCAGACTAACTACGATTAAGAGAGCCAAAGAGAGGGAGAGAGAGCGCACGATTGAGAGCTCGCTTTTAGCAACTGGAAGAGTGTAGTTTTGTAGCAACTGTCAGTGTAGTGGCTTTTGTTTTAACTAAAACAAACAGCTGACACTTTAGCGTATACAGTTTGAGAGGCGTTGCACTCAACAGCATGTCATTTGAATGTAGTTAACATAGAAAGAGTAACAAGCGAATAAAGATACACAACGCCTTTAAAACAGTAAGCTAAGCTCCGAAAACTGTTATGCTAGTTTAAGGCAACTACAGTTTGGAAAGTCTTTTTAAGCAGATTTTTGGAATTGTATTGTATAATTTTCGAAATTTGATTATATTATCGAAATCTGTTGGCTTACAATTTTTAGAACAAAATAAGAGGTATCAAGTTTAGTAAGGAGTTTCTCTCAATTCTGTAGTTTCGTTTTGGAGTTTTGAGAGCTATAAAGAGTTCTAAGCTTATAATAACTATGGAACAGAATTCTGTTCTTTCAGCTCAATTTTGAAAAGCCTATAGAGATCCCAAAAACACTTTTAATTCTAAGATAGACAAAATTAGGAGCAGCCGCTAGCTCCCGGAGCCCATGCATGCCCACCACTGATTTAAATATTCTCTTCAGAATTAACTAGAAATTTAACGTCTAGGCTCAAATAGAATCTTTAGAGAGTACCTAGATCATTCATTCTAAAAAGCAACAAATTAAGAATCTGTGAAGTGCTTAGAACACAATTTATTCAATTTTTCGGGAAACATTTTTTTTTTCAAGATTTCTCTCAAAATTCAGATCTTATACAATATATAATCGTAGATTTTAACATCTTTTAAAAAGATATCTCGAAGATCCTTATATAAATTGCTTCTCAAATTAAATGGATATAATCGCTGAAATAAATTTCAAAACACAACCTTCCAAGTTATATTACATTAGCAAATGAAGATCCTTCTTAGCATCATTTCCAAAAAAACTCCAAATATAATACTTATAAGGGAAATCTTAAGATTTTTTCTAAGAGCTTTCTTCGGAATTCTCTTCTTAAAATCGCCAAATTAAATTAGAATGCTATAGTGTTAATAACAATACTAATTACATTAAATCACTTACCCAATCTGGAATCATTTTTCTTGCGCACACGCAAACAAATTGTACAAGATTTGATGCACTAAAAACAACAAAAAAAAAGAAGGTTTTTTAATTGGAGTCGATAATTCAAAAGTTATCGATAAGTGGTACTTACATCATGGATGTGTCGAATGGCCTCGGTGCGCGATATATTATCGAGTGTCAGTCCGTTAACCTCGAGTATCTCATCGCCCACTTCCAGATTATCGCGATCGGACGGTGAGCCATATAATTTAATTTTACCCTCTGCATTCTCAACGAGAATGATAACATATCCAGATAGTTCGACAACTTGTTGCTGCAAATAAAATACAATTAAATTTTTAGATAATGAACGAGACAGACAGAGTCAAAGAGAGAGTGAGAGAAAAGGAGCATATGATTTTATTATTGTTGCTTGTCTCGGAAAATTGCCCTTGTGCTTTTGAGCTCAAACAACTTTTCAGTCTTTAGCTCATAAAGTCATTTGCATAAATGCTATAAAATGTTAAATGCCTTAAATAAAAGGGGCGTGGTACGGAGAAAGGTGTTAGAGACAGGGAGGCGGGGGGAGGGACAGACCAAAAACAAATTAATTATACACAAATGTGGGCAGCTTTGACTAACTTGCCATTTTCCTGGCATTTTCTTCCCCTTTTTAGCTTTTCGCCCCCCTTTTTCTTTTTCAATACACAGCAAAAAAAAACCAATTTAAATTTAAAAAATATGTATTTTGAACATTATTGTTGGCATTAAAAATAGTAGAAAAAAAAACACCTAAAACATTTCATTTTAGTATAAAATAAAATTTTATTGAGCCCCGAAAAATCAAAATATTTATTTTTCACTTGGTTTAAACAAATTCGGAATTACCGAATTTTTGACTCTGTTTGGGATTGATTTTATTTCGAAATTATAATTACTATAATTTCTTTATATTGATACCTTGTGTCACTATTATTGGTCGATATTATTAGCATTGTTTTTTAAATATCATCAAGATTGAGCAATTCACAATTAATGAGAAAAAGGAATTTGTGGTAATAAATTTATATACACAATATTAGCTAGCTTACAATTTAATTATTTGTATCTATTGCGATGCTTTTATTAAAAATTACATTATTATTATTATTGTTTGCAAAATAACAAAATTCTAAATGTTTTTTTTAAAAACTATTTTTTGTTTTATTGTTTTTTTTTCCGAACTTTTTTTCAGTGTATTGTTTCCCTTCAACTCAATCCCTCAGTCGCAGCAGGAGTCGCAATTTCAGTTGCTGTTTCTTGTGTAGGCATTCAATTTCTCTATATACATGTATATTTCTGTGTGTTTGTGTGTGTGTGTGTGTGCGTGTATGTATGTATGTGTGTGTGTGTGTATTGTTGGGAAGTTTTTGGCCCATTATTGCCTGGGCTGGCTCGTTATGTTAATTACAACAAATTATGCTCGTGTGGCAATGCGTGAGACCGAATCCCCCACAGCCCTCCCCTCTCCTCCTTTCTCTCACTCACAGCCCCCACTTCCCCCCTCTCGCTCTCTTCACTACTCTTTGCCCTTTGCCTTTGCCTTTTAGTGTAAGTTCTAGGCATCACCTCCGCCCATTTTTCTGGGTTCCGCCCACCTTGCAACCACATTTCAACCATATCCAGAATGTCTAAATACTCTGTCACAATTTCTCCCGTACTTTCTCCCTTTCTCCCTTTTTTAGCCCCCATTCTCTCATCTTCCTGCATTGTCTGGCTTAAATGTTGATAGCGTTAATGAGCTTTTTGGCTTTTTTTGTGTTTTTTTTTTTTTGGCTATTAATGACAAATGCAGTTTACAGATTTTGGAATTTTTGAAACTGTGTTCAAAAAATACAAGGCGTCTAAATTTTAAACCTTTGTATTGTAAAGATTTATAAGCAATGCAAATTAAAAATAAAATTAAGTTTTTATTGTTTTTTATAATTATTTGCAATACATGATTTTTTAATGATTTTGGCAATTTTTGTATTAGATATGATATTAATATTATTACAATAATAAGCTGCAAATTGACTGAATATCAAATATAATATCTTCAAATTATTTAAATTTACTCTTCTTGTAATCAAATTTTCTTTGTCAAATGTAAAAAAAAATTTAAAATAAAGGTTTGCAATGCAAAACTTTAAGAATTGCTCAATTGATATGCAAACATTTTTTTTAATAAATATACAAAACAAAATCTAAAAAAAAATTTAAATCTTCAAATAAAAAATCCTTTCCCATGAGTATCGTACCAGAAAAGAAACGCAGAAAGATAAAAAAGTCAATTTTGTAAACTAATTATCAGCAAATTGAATAGAATATTCTGAAGAAATCCTCATAATTACACAGCTACATAATTAATTGCTACAAATATTAAAAATCATAATACCAAAATTTCTTAAAATCGAATAAACAACTGAAAAAAGATGTTTATTTTTTTGATATTAATTTAACGTATTTAACATCATATTTAAATTAACATTAAATTTATAAAAGATATTGCATTCCGGAGCAGTAAAGTGGAGTTAAGCAAACAGTTAAAAAAATCCAAAAACGTTTAAATTTGTTGTTGAACAGCGCAAAGAAAAAAAAAATAGTAATGAATTTGTGTGGTTGCATTTTTCCAGTCTAAAAGGCGGCAAACACAAATTGCGCCGGGTTAAAAGGTGAAAGGTTAAACACTGCAACTAAGAGAGTGCAACAGAGAGGGGACGAAAGAGAGAGAGAGAGGGAAGGGCAGAACATCAGCGAATAAACCGCAAATGATCAAGCACAGGATTATAAAGGACACAAAGGGGGCGGGGGGGGTGGTCAAAAGGGGTCGAGGGTCACACAAAGGCACACAAAGCGAATTCTGCGGCAATTGCGGTCGAGTGAAAGAGAAGGGGAAAGGGAAAGAGAGAGGTTGTGTGTGTGTGTGTGTACACAAAACATTGGGCGGCGATTGGGCGTGGCAAAAGTGCAATTGTTGCAAGGCTAGGCACGCGCCGCAACAAGGAATGCGACAACAACAACAGCAACAACAACAACAGCAACAACAACAACAGCAACAACAACAGCAACAACAACAACAACAACAAAGAAACAAACAAACAAAACACTCGACAAAGCAAAACTCAAGCGAACAAAACTCGAGTCAAGTTGAGTTGGCAAACAGCCAGAGCGTCAAAAAGAGACAGAGAGAGCGAGAGAGAGAGAGAGACAGAGTGGGCGACAAGGGCAACAGGACAATGCCACAAAAGGCACAGGTGCAACAATAACAACAACAACAGCAACAACAACACTAATGATGACAACTTGACATTTGATATTCAACGCGTTTTTTGCTTTTTTTTATTTAAAATTTTTTTTTAATTGTTTTTTCTGTGATTAAACGAGGCGCCTCAACAAAAAAGGCCAAAGTCAGGCCAATTGTTGCAAGCGCTGGCCGCCAGGGGGCGCTAAAGTCAGCGACGACAATCAAAGAAAAGAATTGGTTAAAACAATGGAGTGTGCTCGGCTGGGCAATACCCGGTAAATAATAAAATAGAATAAACAATACAATAAAATGAAATTACTATCAATGTAATTGAATAGCTAAAAGAAATATGAATGATTCAAACTAAGTAAAATAAAACATCAAGTAAGAACTCTACAATCGAGTGTGCTCAGCTGTGAAATACCCGGCAGACTATGAAAAATAATAGAAAATATGAAGAAACAATAAAATTAAATTATTGCCAATTTAATTGTATTTTTAAAAAAATTTGGATAGCTTAACATAAAAAGAACAAATATTTTCGCCACAGTAGAGTGTGCTCAGCTGTGAAATACCCGGTCAAATATAATATTTAAAATCAAATAGAATATGTACAGGAAAAAAATTAATGAAATTACTACCAATGTAATTGCAAAGCTAAGATTTAGTAATTTAAAATAAAAAACAAATAAAAACTCCAAAATCGAGTGTGATCAGCTGTGAAATACCCGGCAGATTTTAAAATATATTTGAAATATAAAATAAATAAAAAATTTAATGACATGAAATGAAATTAATAGCGATGTAATTGTATAAGCCAACAAAAGATATATAAATCGAATAAGACCGCTACAAGCGAGTGTGATCTACTGTGTATTACCCGGTAACTCGGCTCTATAGAATTTGAAAAAAAAAATTAAATTCAATTAAATTACTGAAGCTAAGAATAATAATTTATAATTTAACATGGCGCTGATAGTAAAATTTTCAGCATGCATCGTGACTATGATATTTATCATTTATGCTTTAAAATTATGTTATAGCTTCAAAATTGCAAGCTTAACTATTTCAAAATTTAACAATAAACTTTGTCTTTCTGCACATAGGCTGCTTAAGGTAAGAATTAGAAGCAAAAACAACCTGCTTAAATAAAATATACAAATTTTTATGAACAAAAAAAAAATAGAAAAAAACCCTTAGTCGAATAGACCCTTTTGTAATTTTTAGGCACAGGGTCTGGAAAAGAAAAGCAGCGACATAATTATTGGCGCTTCAGCGCCGGATGCGGGTACTCAGCACCCACACATACACACATACATATATACATATGTGTGTGTATTTGTGTTTGTATTTTATGCTCTGAGGCATGTGGAGAACACACAAAGCGGCGACATGGACACTAAACTGGAGCACAGTCGCAATGCTTTCCCGCTCTACCCATACCTCTCCCTCCTTTCCCCACTTTCCATTGCTCTTCACCCCCTTCTTAAGCTTCCCGCTTGCCGCACTCGAATGAAAAATGACAGCAATTACGCTTAAATTATGCGTTTGTTTTCATATGGAGCGTCCTTGTCAGTTGTTGTTGTTGTTGCTGTACTTGAAGCTCATTTCACACATTGACACATAGACAAAAAGAGAAACAGAGAAAGAAAAGAAATAAAGATAGAGAGAGAGGCAAGAAGCGAGACAGTTGCACAACGCTGAAAGATGGGCGACAACTTTATAAAATGCTCTAACCTCAAAAATTAATGTCTGCAAGTTTGTTGATGGAATGTGAAAAAGCGAGGAGAAAATAAGAGAAAGAAGTTAGACGGACAAAGAAGAGGATGTGAGAAAACTGCAAAAAGATGGGAGATTAAAGGGAGCGACTAGAAGAAGAAAGTGAGGAGAGGGTGGTGAATGGGGAAAAATAAAGCGGAGAGGGTGAAAAAAAAACTAGAAACTAGAAAAAAAAAACTAGAAGATTTTAACAGGAGAACGATGACTTGAAACGAGTTCTCAAAACTTAGTGATAAGTTGATATTTAAAAAAAAAATGATTATCCTTGTAGCGCTAGGAAAATCAAATTAAAAAAATTATATTAAAACAGCGGTTTAACTAGTTATGCACAAGAAATTTAAAGAGGAAAAAAAGATCAAATACATTTATACATTGCTTATAAAGCATAAAAGTTTAAACGAGCCTTAATAAATAAATTATACAGTCAATTTAATGTAAAAAAAAAGTAAGAAATCAACTATAAGTATAATAAAAACAAGTGGGAAAGACTATAGTCGAGCTTCCGACTTTAGGATACCCGTTACTTATTTAAATAAATTTAAAATATTTTTTATTGCATGCTTTTAGGCACTTACATTGCTTAAAAACTTTAATCAGTCATTACCACCTTTCTATTTGTCCGATCTTGTTATGCTTCCTCCTCCCTGTTACATACATTTCAGCGAATACAATATACCCTTTTACTTATTTTTAAAGTAACGGGTATAATAATACAAATACAAATACAGTGAAATCTTCTCAATATTGTATTTAATTACATCGTAGATCGGAAATGTTAATGTGAATTTAATATAATAAATTTTATGGATGCTCCAAAAAGTATGCTACGTTGCTAATTGGTGTTTAATTGGGAGATGAATGAAGTTTTAAAATCATGAAATAAAAATAAGAACTGAAATTTCATTTATTTACTTATTCACTGAGAGAACTGAAACTCTGCATATCATTTTAACTCACAAAAAATGAATATGGAAATTCCAATCAAATGTTTTTATCGTATAAACCTTAAATTAACACAATTAAGCTAATATTTGATTTTCTTTGGACACATTGAATACGAATGATGTTTTATACTCTTTTAGCTAATATTTGATTTAGATTTTGGACACATTGAATACGAATGATGTTTTATACTCTTTTTTAGTACATCAAATCTATGTACATTTTTTTACCATTTTTATTTTTTTAATTTTTTATTTGATGATTAGAATTGGGTTTTTTTGGGCATATATTGGCAACAAATGTACATACATATATTTAATTATAATGAAAAAAATAATATTTTATAATCAACTCTCTTTTGTTTTTTCTCTTCATTATTCACCGTTATACATTTCCTACCTCAAGCTCTATTTTCTATATTTCTTGCTCACATCCTGCATTAAATTCATCGTGTAAGCCGGGAATAAAGCACACATACAAACAACATACATATGTATGCTTTTACTTTGACACACACACACACAGACAGCGACAAACAATAAGAACAACAACACGAACAATGACAGAAAACACTTGACTTGTCATATTTGACATATAAATGGCGAAACAAATCTCTGGATATTGTTTTAAATGATGCATACACACACACGCAGACACCGACACAGACACACACACACACATGTACGCTCGCGTACAAACAAAAAGCATGCAAACAGCGTTGGCGACGTCGACAGCGTCGCGACGCTGGCTAATCAGACAAATGTCTAGGCAAAAGACTGAGTCAGAGAGGAAGAGAGCGAGAGAGAGAGAGAGCGCGCTTTCAGCCTGAGTGGGAGAGTGCGGCGGAGAGTGAGAGAGCAATGCTAAGCCGGCTTGCGGCTGCTACGTGTAGACTTTGCTGACAGTCTAATGCAGTGTAGACTTGAACAGCCTCCCACAACCCACAAAAAAAATTAACAAAAAATAAAATAAAACGAAAATAAATGTGTGAAAAAAAAGAAATTATTTTTGTTGTAATTCTTGTTGCTGTTGGCTGCTGTCCAGCTGCTTGTTAAGTATATGTTTTTGTTGTTTTTGTTGTTGTTGTTGTCTTTGTGACTTTTGTGTAGACTTTTTCGGCAGTTCTTTTCGGTCGGCTCAGTCAGCTGCGCTGCCAGCGTAGCATATGTACCATTTGCTGGACTGCGAACTGCGGTCCAGTTATGTTGATGACATGCGCAATGTCTGCACACACACACACACACACACACACACACACACACACATACTTAGACGCGTGCAGGCAGAGACACACATGTGCGCTGCCAGCGTCGACGTCATCGTCGCCTGCGTTATGCGGCCTGTGTTTTGTGAATTAAAAGCAGACACGCACGCACACACACACACACACACACATACACGCACCTAATGAAGCAAATGCTCCGTTACTACAACAACAACAAAAGCAACGGCAAGAAAACTTTTCGTATTTCATGGCAATAGTTGCAAAGTTTTGACAACTTCGCGAGAAGGACGCGTGACGTGATGGTTTGCGGGGGAGTGAACAGGGAACGGGGAACGTGGGAGGTGTGAGCATGTTGGGGGTAGAGTGCGGTGTCAAAAAACGCCTCTAGCGTAATTTACACTTTGACACATACACATACTCACGCTCTCGCATAAGTGAAAATGTGTCGACGCTTTTCCGTTCGTCGCTCAATGTTTATTTTGTTGCATACTTTTCAGCGACATGCTGCAAAATCACTTGCAATGCGCTTTCAACTTTAATTGATAATAAACAACGAAATTCATTAAAGTTTTTAACAACTGTTTGAAATTAAAAACTCATGACAGTCTATTGGTTAATTGTTATCGTTATAAAATGCGCAAATTTTTTAAATTCCTTCGAAATAAATTCAACGATAATATTTTACTTAATTCTCATTACTGCAATTACATATAATAATGCCATGATTTAATTTTACATTTATTGTCAAGAAAATTCGTTACCTTTTTTGAAGAGGAATACAATAACATAGCATAAAAATTTATGAAAAATGTTTACTAAAAATAGAACACATTAAAAAAAATCCGAGATTCTGGAAAAAAGTCAAGTCCAGAACTATGTCAAAAATTGTGAAATTTTCAATGCTTTTAAATCTTGTATGGAATACTTGTGAATTTCACAATTTGCTAAGATAAACTCCATAAAATTAAATGAATATATTTGATTTTATATAATTTATCATATTTATTTAATATCCTACACAATCCAGCTATCTGTTTAAATATTTAAACATTGGCATAATTTTAGTTTGAAATAATATATTAATTTAATAACTTAATCTGAATTAATTAAATTGTAATTATTTCAGATGAAGCTATTGAATTATGTTGTTAAATTCAAAAGTTTAAGCTTAAAATTCACTGCTATAAATGTATATTAAACGTTGCATTTTTATTTGTATTGACACTTAAATACCCTGTACTTAGTTAAACAATGCTTAAACAGAAGTTTTTACTCTGAAATTTGCTCAATAAATGCTTGCATCTATTTTACTTTTAATTATAATAAATTTTTTTGCTACTTCAAGACTTTTACTACTTAAAAACTTATTAGTTTAATTGCAAGGTCATCTTATGCAACCCCATCTGCTTGCCACAGATTACAGGGTATACATTTAAATCGTTAGAAAGTGCTACAAGTACTTTCAGTTGAATTATCCACATCAAAAGCGACCACAAATCGCCTTTTCATTAAGTTATTGTTCAGAGGGCCGCGCCGAAAGTATGCAATTAATTTTCGATTTGGATCCGTTGAGTGACTCTTCATCAAATAGCCATGGTCAAAACGAATCAGAACAGAAGAGCAAAAAAGGAAGAGCACGTTGATTTTGGTTGGAACGGAATGCAATTTGCATTAAAGTAGCAAACAAAAGCAACAACAGCAACATTCGCAGCTCCTGCTGCGACAACAATAACGATAACAGCAACAACAAGTCAACGCATTTGCATAAGGCTGACAAAAAGCTCGCTGTGAAGTTATAAAGCAAGCAGCTGTTGTGCATAGTCACCCCCTCCACACCAACCCTCCTCCACACATTTGCTCCTCCTCCCACAATCTACTCCTCACCAACAAACTGCTCCACAGCAATATGGAAACTTTGCCAATTTTCTGTCAATAATATATTTTTCACCAGAATGCAAATTAAAGAGTTTTCAATGAAAACGCATAGAAAAAAAACTATTATTTTACATACCAGAAAGTAGGTATGTAAAGAACTCAATACATCGATAAATTGACATTTAAAAAAACCAATTCATTGATTTCTTTACATCACAAATAATTTTTCTAATACAAATAGAGAAAAAGACTTTAGACAATTATTTTTTACAGAAATTTATATTAAGAGATTAAGAGATTCATAGGTCCTTTTTGATACCCCGCACACTGGGGTGAGAGACCCCAAAAGTGATTATCAATTTAACCGTCCAAAAATTGGACCATGTTTTAATTTTGTATTTGATCAATAAAAGTACAAATCATAAGCTTTTGTATATTCCGTAGAGTATTTTTTTTTAAACTTTTTTATTTCAGTCAATTTTCCGAATATTCGGTTTTTTCACAACAAAAATAGGAATTCCAAAATTTGTAATGCTGAAATTTTCCCTAATCTATTATATATCCCTGAAAAATAATAAAAATCGGTGGACTGTATAATATATTTGCCATAGAAACAACATGCTAAAAATGCATGATAATCTTATTTTCTTTGAAATAAAGAAAGGGTCATATAATTCAAAGTTTATTAATAAAAACAAAGATTATATATATATATACAAATTT